>CAUYQG010194054.1:0-18678 GCA_963574415.1 Tarsius wallacei
GTTCAAAGCAAAAAAATAAAAAAATAAAAAAAAAGCTAGTCTTTATAATCTGGATTCCAAAAGGTCTGATAAGAAAAAAAAAATACCAGTAATCAGATTATTTTTTTGCTTTGAACTTCTAGATCCCAGAACCTTGATTTACTTTTTAAAATTTTGGCAACCATAGGGGATTTATCCCTCAGCCAGCTGTTTCCAGCCTTGGATCACTGTCTAGCCTTTTCCACATTGTCCTTAGAAGCCCTGTGTTGGCACTGGATACGCCCTGATGTTAGAATATATTTCATATTTACATTGACAAGAGATATTGTAACATTAGCCTTAAAAATGTATTTGTTTTAAAATACGTTATACAGACCTGAATGTATATTTGAGGGGAAAAATCAAAGAAATTTATTGTGTATGAAGGGTGGTATCATTTTAAAATCTATTATCAGATTCATTTTTATTTTCTAATTACTTACAGTGATAAAACTCAATCAGCACTTTTAGTTAACGCCTCATTTTGGGAAGCTTTTTTTCAACTAATAAAACATATATTTCAAACCAAGGACTCTGAAAATCCAACCTTTTCTTAATTAGATGAGGAGCCAGTAAAACTCCTGTTGTAGCTTCTAGGCAGTGGGGATTTGCTGGTCTCAGTTGCTCTCTGTTGTGCAAAATACATGAAAAGAGAAAAACCGAAGCAGCCTTTGTACAACTCAAAGGCTGGTTAGTGCACTTACTTTTGCATGATTTATGTTCGAGTAAAAAAATTACTCTATTCCACAGACAGGCCAGCAGGACTAGGGTGGCACAGAGAGCAGCCACAGGTATATAAAGAGGGGATGAGAAGTACCAGCCATGTACCTTCTTTGGTTGATTTCACAGGTTAGAGTAGGCTGGATGATGAATGACATTGACTCTCATGGGTCATGTGGGTGCTGAATCTCCCCTTATATGTGAGGTTAGGACCAAAATGTGTAAAAAATTAAAACAATAAGTAACAATAAATAAAAGGTGACAGAGTTGAGTGGCTGCCTGGATTTGATACTATTCTCTGCTACTTCTTTTTGGAAGTTTAGTCAATCTACATCCTGGGCAGATTACCAAGCATTTCTGTGCCTCTGTTCCCTTGCAAAATGGGAATTGATGATAGCACCTACTTCATAGATAGACTAACTGATGATCAGCACATTTTAGCTATTATTACTATGATTATTATAACCACTGCTACTGGGAAGTAGTATATAGTGTAGTAACTAAGAACATGAGATCAGGTATCAAACTGGCTAGGCTTCTATTCTGGTCTCACCACTTACCAGTTTTTTGACCTGGGGTAAGTTAATCTTTCTGGGTCTTGGTTTTCTCATCTGTTAATGGGGTAAGTACTTGCCTCACAGAATAGTTGAGAGGATAAATGAGATACTATACATAAATCAGTTTACACAGTGCTTAGCACAAAGTGAGTATTCAAATATTAGCTGTGATTTTAATTATCACTAATGCAATCATCATCATAATTAAACCTATGAGTTGTGTCTTGCAATGTTATCTCCAGCATGAGAAAGTAGGGGTTCCAAAAGCTTCAGTCAGTCTTCCAATTTTCTCCTAATCTCTTCTAACTCTAATGTTACCAAATGAATGGCCAGTGCCAGAGTCTATCAACAGATTTAAGATAATAGTTCTCCTTCTCCCTGAGTCTCGAACTTCTCCATTGCTTGCATTTTCAGGAGTTGCAAGCAGACTCTTTATTAGGACACTGGAGGAAAAAAGAAGTACCAAGAGAAAAAGACAACTGATCATCAGGGTTGCGTTTCTGGGGGACTTGAGTTCTAATTGTCATACGTGCTTTTGTTTAGAGAACTCCTGAGACTTGTATGGATATTGAAAAAATATATATCCCTCAAATATATGTTTTATAACTACCCTATTAGAGATATAACTCACTTAACATAAAATTCATCTTAAGTGTAAAATTCAGTAGTTTTTAGTGTATTCACAATGTGGTGCAACCATCATTACTAATTTCAGAATTTATCACTGCCCCCATGAAACCCACACCCGTTACCAGTCACTCTCTACTCCCCCCACCCCGACAAGCCTTCCAGAGCTTGGCAACCACTAATCTACTTTCTGTATGGGATTGCCTATTCTGAACATTTCATATAAATGGAACTATGTAATATGTAGAATTTTGTGTCTGTCTTACTTCACAGCATAACATTTCAAGGTTCATTCATACTATAGCATGTATCAGTATTTTGTTCTTTTTTAATGACTGAATAATAATATTCCATTGACTTTGGAGTCAGACACACATAGGTTTGATTTTTGGCTTCACCACTTATTAGCTTTGAGACCTTGGGTAAACTGTAAGGTTTTGTTGCCTCATCTGGGAAGAGTTGCATTTTACAGGGTAGTTGAGAGGTTTAAATTGAGGTGATGTTTTCTAAAGTATCTCAGTGCATGGTAGTGGCTTGATACACAGTAGCTATTGCTATCAATACGAAGGCAAATATATCTTTAGGTATCATGCTTTCCTCAGTCCATACAGGCTCTTTGACTTCCCATTGCATTTAGAATAAACTTTATACTCCTATCCATGGCCTATAAAACCCTAAACAATGTTTAAGCTTTCCAATGTTTAAGTAATATCCACTTTAAGCCTTCTTATAAGGCATCTTCAGGGTAGCTCTTCCTTCACTTCTTTTTTCCTAATGGAAGTGAGTTCTTAGGAGTTCCAGGCATTGTTGGGTACTCAAAGAGGAATAGATAACAGAGGTTGTTCAGGGCATATTACCACCGGATACTTAGATCTTAGCTTCCCTACAGATGTTACAGATCTATCCAATCATTTCTTTTTTATTCATAGCTAAGAAAGAAGAATCATTGTCCCTTAGACACAGACATACAAAAAAAAATCTTGCAGCTTCCTGTCCTTACACAGATGGGCAGTATCCTTTGCCTGTGAAGTGCCCAGAGAAGAGAGCTAGCTTGCAAACATTGCCTTTCCATCCATTCCATTTCAATTCTTATCACAGATTATTTGCTGTCCCTCCAGAGCTTTTGCTGACTGTGCATAAAGGAGCAGGATTGTGGCAAGTATCCAAACTGGACTAATATTTGAGTTAAAAAATTCTAAAGAAAAGTGATATTTGATATTGTGGGGAAATACTACTGATATGGACTGTGGAATCATATGGATCTAGGTTTGAACTTCTCAACACCATGACCATGGATCCTTTCTCAGCCACAATTTACTCATCATCAAAGTGGCATAATGATAGTACCTAACTCTTAGGGTGATAGTGAAGGTTACCTGAGTTTTACTTAGTACCTGGCATATATTAAGTTCTCCATAAGTGGTAACTAACGTGATTACTCCTACTTAGGTATATTTTTGTTTAACAATAAATCTCATTTTGTGTAGTGATTAAAAGCCTTTGACTTTGGCGTCAGACACACATAGGTTTAATTTTTGGCTTCACCACTTACTAGCTTTGTGTCCTTGGGTAAACTCTAGGGTTTTGTTGCCTCATCTGGGAAGAGTTGCTCTTTATAGGGTAGTTGAGAGATTTAAATTGAGGTGAGATGTTTTTCTAAAGCATCTCTGTACATGGTAGTGGCTTGATACACAGTAGCTATTGCTATCAATAAGAAGATAAATATATCTTCAGGTATCATGCTTCCCTCAGTCCACACAGGCCCTTTGACTTACCATTGCATTTAGAATAAACTTTATACTCCTATCCATGGCCTATAAAGCCCTAAACAAAACAAACTGTCTCTGCCTACTTAACTGACCCTATCTCCAACCACTTTCCCTTTCCTCTCTCTGTTACAACCATATTAGTCTTTTTATTCCTCAGCCAAACCAAGCTCTTTTTCATTTCACGCTTTGCATTTGCTGTTTCCATTATCTTTGTCCTCAGATCTTCTCATTGGTGACTTCTTGTTATTCAGTTTGCAATTCAAGTGTTACCATCTCAAAAAGGCCTTTCTCAACCACCCAATATAGTTTCCCAGTTCCTTAGTCACTCCGCTTTATTACTCTGTTTTATGAGGGAGGACCTAAAACCGGAATTTACTTATAAAACATTTTGTATCTATTCTTACATGTTTATACTTCAATCACCTTCAAAGTACTCTCCATTTCGGGTTCGGTGGCTCAGCCTGTAATCCTAGCACTTTGGGAGGCCCAGGCAAGTGGATTGCCTGAGCCCGCAGGTTCGAGACCTACCTGGGCAACTCGTCTCTACAATAAATAAAAAACTAGCCTGGCGTGGTAGTGCGCGCCTGTAGTTCCAACTACCTGGAAGGCTGAGGCAGAAGTATTGCAGGAGCCCAGCAAGTCAAGGCTGGAGTGGCCAGGAGCATGCCACTGCACTCCAGTCTGGGTGACAGAGTGAAACTCCAACTCAAGAAAAAAAAAAGTACTCTCCATTTTATTCAATATACCCACCGAGATGCATTTTCCACCACTCAAAACAGTTTTTGAACTCATCAATTTTGATGCCTTTCAGTGCTTCTGCCATTTTTTGTTTCACCTCTTCTATATCAGCAAAATGTTTCCCTTTGAGAATTTTTTTCATCTAGGGAAACAAAGAAAAACACTGCTCAGGGCAAGATTGGGTGAATAGGGAGGGTGGGGCAAAGGGGACATGCTGTTTTTGGTAAAAAACTGCTGAACACAGTGCAATATGGGCACATGCGTTGTCATGGTGGAAGAACCAGTCACCTGTTTTCTTCTGTAAATCATGATGCAACCTTCTCAAAACTTCCAGATAAAAACTTTGGTTGACCGTTTGATCTGGGGAACAAAGTCTGAGTGTACTACAAGGGGCCCACCCTCCAAAAGATAATTCTGGTTTTTGTTGGTTTGTTTGTTTTTAAGTCCCCCTTTGTATTTGCTTTGTAGCATTCATTGTTATCTAAAATTATATTCTTGATCTTCATGTTTACTGTCAATTTCTCTCACTAGAATATAAGATCCATGAGGGCAGCTTCTTTATCTGTTTAATTCATTGTTGTATGATGGCATCTAGAACAGGACTTGGGGAATAGTAGAATAGATATTTGTTGAATAGATGGATGGATAGATAGATATTGCAAAGATCTTTAGTCTGGCTGTTGGAATTGCCATTATGGCCGGGAGTGGTATCCCTCATGACAGGGGTTCCCAAGTCCCTGAATGTAGACCTGTACTGGTCCATGACCTGTTAAGAACCTGGCCACACAGCAGAAGTTGAGTGGGTGAGCAGAGCTCCATTTTCTGTCAGATCAGTGATGGCATTAAATCCTCACAGGAGAGCCGGGCTCGGTGGCTCAGCCTGTAATCCCGCGCCTTTGGGAGGCTGAGGTGAGTGGATTGCCTGAGCCCGCGGGTTCGAGACCCACCTGGGCAAGCGAGACCTCATCTCTACAATAAATCAAAAAAAAAATTAGCCGGGCGTGGTAGCACGCGCCTGTAGTTCCAGCTACTTGGAAGGCTGAGGCGGAAGGATCGCCAGAGCCCAGCGGGTCGAGGCTGCGGTGGCCGGGAGCGGCCGCTGCACTCCAGTCTGGGTGACAGAGTGAGACTCCAACTCAAAAAAAAAAAAAAAAAATTCTCACAGGAGCATGAATCCTATTGTGAACTGTGCATGGGTGGGATATAGGTTTCAAGCTCCTTATGAGAATCTAAAGCCCGATGTGCTCTCTACCCTTCCCCCCATAAAACAGACCCCAATGCCAAAAAGGTTGGGGACCACTGTCCCATAGCATGGAACTGTCTTCAAATTATGTGGCAGTGGCTCATTAGAATAAATTATGTCTCTAGTTGGAAAGAATCCTAATGTACTATCTTCCTGCACTTCTCCTTAGATGCTGTACTGGACATCTGAAAGATGCCTCATACCATCCACACATGTGACTTTTGTGAAGTAAGTCTATTTGTTTTTACATTGAGTTACTCAGATAAATTTACATATTGTTTGCCTCACTCTTCATGTAGATAAAAGTCTGAAGTTCTTTCTAAGTTCAAACAGGCTCTAGAGGCATAGGAGTATTAGACACCTGGCTTCATAACTAATAATAAGCCAGAAGTGGGAAGACAGTTTGCTTGTAAACCTATATGTGCAGATGGTAAGTCTACTGGCATAAATCAGCAAAATCCATAGAGAAGCCTTGGCTTGAAAATTTTATTACATATGACAGGTTATTAAGAAAATAATTGAGGGTCTCTGGAAAAATAATCAATGGCAGTCTGCTCTTCCTGCAGAATTAACAAAGGCAGAAAGTCTTTGAGATTTTTTTTTTGGTTTGAAAATGTTAACAGGAAGTGGGAAAGGATCTTAAAATAAACCCTTTCACAACTAGATGATCCCTGATGATTAGACTTCCCTGAATCTCTCTAACCTATTAAGAGATTAGAATTTTCCCCTGAGCCTCAGTTATCTTCTGATCAAGACTTCTGTTCCATGGCTTGTGCTTCTTGGAGTTCTCTTAAAGCCCTAAGTAGCATGATGACAAACTACAAGAGCGAAGTGTCAAAACTAGAAGGGAAGTTCACCTGGTGGTGTTATTCCTAAATGCTGCTCATTGTGTCTTGCCCCCTAGAGATTCTGATTCATAGGGATCTGCATCTTTAATAAGCGCCCTTATTTTCTGATGTAGCTGTTTCTGAACCATGCTTTGAAAAGCATTGATTTAGTCTTTTTCACCAAGTGAAGTTTTAAAAATTGAATGTAACCAAACTTTACATCTCTCACCAGTCTCCCCGTTCCTCTCCTCCTGATTAGAGTTGCCTATCATTTGCCATTGGGCAAGAGAAGATCTCTTATTGGGCATTACTCCCCTCTTTTACTATACGTATATAATTGTCTATTTGACAGGCCTTTGGTCTTCTTTTGATTTCCATTCTTCCATCCTTAAATTAATACCAACATCTTTTCCCAACTAAATGTTTGTAATTCATTGTTCTCACCAATCAGAAACTCAATGTAAGTGCCCTAGTTACTGGTTTACACAGTTTAAAGCTCTTATAGCAACTGAAACTCAAATAAAGAAACTCAGGTATAAAAGTTCAGTGCAAACATCAGAGTCCTTCCTTGAGCTCCATCCAGTGAAAGCAACCCTTCCCTCTATCCCAGCACTAATGCCTTCCCATATCCTGCCCCTAGCAACATCAGAGGTGGTGTCTGTTGGAGAAGTAGATTAAGGAGGGTCTCAGAGAGGAGGCTGCATTTTAGCCGAGCCTAGAAACACATGCAGGATGTCCACAGATAAAGAGGGAAAGCACAGTCTAGAAAAGGGGAACAATATGAACATAATCACACATAAGGTGAAGCATATTTCCAACTTATTTCATATATATCAGAAGCACCTCAAGAGGAAAAAGAATTGTATTGAAAATGCAGATTCCTGGGCCCCAGCTTCGGAGTCTTAGATTCCGTGGATCTTGAGAGAGATAGATTCATGGATCTTAGATTTAACAAATGCCCATCTAGGTGGTTTTGACACAGGTGTTTTGTGCAGCACATCTTTGAGAAACACTGGCCTAGTCTCTTGACAGCTTTGCATAGATGTGGAAAATGAGACAGAAAGAAGAGTGAACTGTTGGTTAGAAATACCCATTCTGGGGCTGCTGTAAAAGATTATTTCTTCTAAGGTGGGCTCTGAGCCATGCTCCTTAAAGTCTTTTCTAATGTGTACTTGGCTATAAACTTAATACCCTTTTTATGATACTTGAAAGAGCTGCGTAATTTCATGGTCTGGCCATTACAACTAGCATTAAGGAAATGACTATTACTGGTACTTAATATATCTTCCTCAGTTTCTTAATGACTGTGAAACACATAGCATAAGAGCTACCCTGTTTGCATATAGAACACATGTAGATTGTGAACATCTGTTCTTTTGGGGCAAGGTTGACAAGCAGTGGCTTCCTTCTTTCAGTCATTCTCGCGGCCCTCCTTCCTCTTGCCCCAGCTGTTTTGGTCATATATAAAAAATAATAGTACCTTTGTTACAAATCTTTCTCACTGCTCCTATGCCCCTGTGGATGTCCAGTTACTACCCGAAAGCTTTAACTTTAAAGTTAGATAAATCTTGGAAGATAGGCAGCAGGAATACCAGCTAGCGTTCTAAAGAATTACTTTAGGGACTAAAATAAAGGACGGCGATGAATGCATGCAGTAATATTAACTTCTCTCTCTCCCCTCATATTTATAGGGGAAGTGTATGGGAGGTGGAAATGGTATGAAAGATCGTACTTCTTCCCTATGCTTAAAAAAACTGCCTTAATTCTTGAACTTTACCCCTACATTTAATGAAGGATCATGATATGGCAATCAGAGGGAAAATGCCTTATAATTTATATATGTAAAGTTATTTTGTCTCCTAATTCCTGAATCCAGAATGCTTGAAGTTGATGTGCCATGGAAAATGATTTGTGAGGGAATGAAATGTGCAGTTCCTATTTACAATTTCTTTTCCCCATAAGTATAAGGTATGGGACTAAAGCACTATTAGTTCAGGATAAGAAAGTTAAGGCAGCTAAAATATATTAGAGTCTGTGTCCACTCACAAGTCTGGATTGCATTGGGTAGGGAATGCTTGGGCATGGGTGAGAGTTCATGCATGGGTAAAAAAGATACAGATATGAGAATATACAGGATGAAATAAGCTGATGAAGAAGAGAGGGTGAGTACTAACCATTTCCCCTTCTAACTCAGTGAGTGGCCAGCAGCACCAGCTCCTTTAACTTAATCCTTTTCCTGTCCTGGCTAGGACAAAGTGTGTTCTGTTTAAGCATCTCTTGGGAGTTTGGGGATGGAGAGTGGGGAAGAGTGAATTCATGAATAGATTTAGTGATTTTTGGTATGCAAAGCATCTTGCCAAATATTTTGCATAAACAATGTCAAAGACCCACAAAGCCTTGGTTCTAATTCCCATTACTCTCATAGCTTTCCTGCATGCTGATTTGCCACAACCTCCAAGGGAGCTGCTTCCATAAACAGATAATGAACATGAGGATGGGGGGCCAATGGGGGAGAAACTTTCAGCATATAGATTGATTTAAGAACACTCATTTGGGTTTAATAGAAGAATTATTGAAATAATTATTGAGATAAATGGCATGCCATGTAAGTAATTGAATATTGCATAAACACGATATAGTGGCTAAAATTAGAGTTCTATAAATACCTTAATAGGTATATTAAGAGAAGTCAGTGAGCCACAAAGTATTTCACCAAAGGTCAATATTTCAAGAATTCTATAAGATGTCCAGACTGCAAATAACATCCACTTTGATTCTCCTCTAGCATAAATGTAGTACACAGAACTATGGTCTTCATGGTGTTACCTTTTTCTTGGTTGATCTGAAGAGGTCTGTCAGCAAACATGTCCTGAACATTTATTTTGTGTGTTGGCTTGTACTGGGATCTCTGGGGAGCATGGTGTTTTACGGAACTGAAAGTTAACCGAGTTAAAGTAAATACTGACTAGATGCCCCAAACAAATAAGTAATAATCTAAGTAAGCTCTGGATAGTAGATGGAATAGAACTTGTTTTTTTTTTTTGGAGTTGGAATCTCACTCTGTTACCCAGGCTGAAGTGCAGTGAAACAATCATGGCTCACAGCAGCCTTGACTTCCTGGGCTCTTGTGATCCTTCCACTTCAGTCTCCTAAGTAGCTGAGACTATAGATGTGCACCACAATGCCCTACTATTTGTTAAAATTTTTTTTTTGTAGAGATGTCTCACTGTGTCACCCGGGTTGGTCTCAAACTTAAGCAATTAACCTGCTCAAGCAATCCTCTCACTTAGGCCTCCCAAAGTGCTAGGATTACAGGTGTGGGCCACCATGTCTGGCCTAGAATAGAGCTTTCTTTATCTTACTTAGATTACTAGGCTATTAGATAATATTCTACAATACTAACTGTTATGGGACTTTTTAATCATATGATATATGGAAGCCTTTATTATCTTTATATATGTCGAAAATAAGCATCAATAGTATAGGGTAAAATATCTGGACTCAGAGTCAAAACTAAGCTCTTCCCATTGCTAGCTGTGTGTGACCCCGAGCAAGGTACTTAACCTTTCTGATTCTCAAATTTTTTCGCCTACAAAATGGGGATAACGATGACACTTCCTGCCCATAGTTGATTTGGGGAATGAAAAAATCAAATAGGGAATAGGAAAGTACCTAATGAATAGTAGAAGCCTACTCAATGTTTTTCTTTTCCTACAAATACAGATCACTTTGCAAATAAGTGGTTAACTTGATTAGTTGTTTAGAATCAGATGCTAATTCTTATTCAAATTTACCTGTTTAAATTCATCATTATCTTTTCACACCAGTTTTCCATGAGGTCACATTATTCTATTGTTATGCTTGCCAGTTCTGGCTTGCCTATTTACTAACTGTGGTATGTAGGGCAGATTTTAACCTTTCTGTGCTTCAGTTTTTTCATCTGTAATTTTGAATAATCATAATACCTGCCCCACAGGTATTGTCATGAAAATAAAGTCATGCCAGCAACATGCTTACATAGGATCTGTTCAAAGAACTCAATGTTAGCTATTGATCGATCTTGCTTTGAAATAAAAGGCACACAGCAGATTTATAATAATAGTATACAACCAGAATGACAACTTTGGGGAGCTAGCTAATGGTGTGAGCTGTGATGCTTCTGAGGGATTTAGCTTCTTCCTTATTCATTCTCCCAAACAGTATTTACTACCTGGAAGTAGTAATCATTATAACAAAAAATTATAAAGCCCATTCATTCATTCATTTATCCAACAACAAATAGTCATTGGGTATCTACTAAGTTGGCTACAGAATTTGCTGGGTACTAGCTATACAGTTATGCTCTCATTGAGTTTGTATTTTGGACCATTTGTAGGATACTCTACTTGGTGTTAGGGAAATATGCATATGCACTATGGCCTTAGGATATTTATATTGTAGTCAAACCACATTAAATCCTTTCTGGAGCACAACAAAGTTTAGCTGGAAAAATAATAATATAGCATAGCGGGGTTGATCAGGCATAGGTACATAAAAATAAACAATACAGTATTATGTGGCTGAGCACCAAGTGAGTGACACAGATTATGCTAGAAGTGTTCAAAGGAAGAAATGACCAGTGAAGTCAATTTATGATCTAATTCATTCTATAATGATGGGAAGGGGATGGCTAGTGCCATGGGTCTAGTTTTATAGTGTAAGTAAGACTTAGATGTCAAAGAACAAGGGCATTATAAGTAGCGAGCAAAGGCAAGAAGGCAGAATTGTGTGTGGTGCATTTAGGGAGTAATCCAAGACTACTCTGATGAAAAAAAGATTTTTTTTTAATGTAAGATGTTATATGTAACTGGCATTATATAGTTGAGGCAGTAAATAGGAACCATAATTTAGAGGCACTTGAATATCAGATAAGGAGTTTAGACTTTGATGTTGTTTTGCCATTGAAGTTGTCTAAACAGGGTGATAATAAATACAAAGTGACATTTTTGGAAGCTGGAAGTTTCAATGTATATGCTGAATTGCTGGGGGATAAAGTTATTACTAACGAACAATTGCAATACCACTTACCTGAGGAGATGAGAACTAGAGTAGTGATAGTGATAACTGAAATAAATGGTTAGCAGTTCCACTACTCAAACTTTATTCTGAAGAATTAATTAGACTATAGTGTCAAGATGTGTGTACAGAAAATGCTTATTCCAGCATCTTAAACATTTAAAAAAATATCACAAATGTGATTGAAATCTTCTGTTTAACCCCTCCACTCCCACATCCCACTGGCTTCTTTCCATAGTCTGTAAGTACTATCATAAATTTGGTGTTAATCATCTTCGTGCATGTTTTTATACTTTTACTACCATGTAGGCATTCACAAACAGTATAAAGCATTATTTGCAGGTGTTTAAACTTTATGTAATGATATCATACTGCACCTGTCCTGCAATATCATTTTTTGATATTTATTCTGTCAATATATGTATAGCTCTAGTTGAGTAGTTCTCAAACTTCAGCATGCATCAGAATCCCCTGGAGGGCTTGGTAAAACATACCCCCAGAGTTTCTGATTTAGTAGGTCTGAATTGAGGCCCAGGAATTTGCATTGCTAACAAATTTTTAAGATCACATTTTGAGAACCATTGCTCTGGTTCCTTCATTTGAGCTATGGAATAGTGTTAAATTATCTGAACGTGCCACCATATATTCCTTTGTTAGTGAACATTTATGTGAACCACTCCTAATAGTTTTTGGTGGTGTCTTTAGGTTTTTCTAAATATAAGATCATATCCTCTGTAAACAAGGATAATTTGACTGCTTCTTTTCCAATTTGAGTGTTTTTTATTTCTTTCTCTTGTCTAATTGCCCTGGCTATGACTTCTAGTACTATGTTGAATTAAATCAGTCAAAGTGGGCATTCTTGTCTTATTCCAGATCTCAGGGGAAAGGCTTTCAGTTTTTGCTCATTCAGTATGATACTAGAGTTTGTCATATATGGCCTTTATTGTGTTAAGGTATGTTCCTTTTATATCCAGTTATCATGAAAAGATGTTCAATTTTATCAGTGCTTTTTCAGTATCTATTGAAATGATTAATTCTGTCTGTGCTATATATCACATTTATTGATTTGCATATATTGAACCATTTCATTCCTGGGATAAATCCCACTTGATTATGATGCTATTTTAAAAATGTTGTTGCATTTGGTTTGCTGGTATTATTTTGAGGTTTTTTGCATCTGTGTTCATCAGGGATACTGACCTGTAGTTTTCTTTTTTGTTGGTGTGTCTTTGTCTATTTTGTTATCAAGAAAATATTGGTCTTGTAGAATGTAGAATTTTAGGGGGACAGTTTGAGTAGGATTCCTTATGTTTGGTAGAGTTCAGCAGCAAAGCTGTTGGTCCTGAGCTTTTCTTTGAGGAAGAATTTTTATTATTGTTTCTATCTTGCTACTTGTTACTAGTCTAGGTTTTGGATTTCCTCATTTCCTCAATCTTAGTAGGTTGTATATATCTATAAGTTAATCAATGTCTTCTAGGTTTTCCAATTTATTGGCATATAGTTGCTCATAATAGTCTGTAATTATCTTTGGATTTCTGTAGTATCAGTTGTAATGTCTTCTTTTCCAGTTCAAGTCTTTTCTTTTTTCTTAGTCTAGCTAAAGCTTTGTCAATTTTGTTTAATTTTTTAAAAATAACTTTTGTTTTGTTGGACTTTTGTATTGTTTAGTCTCAATTTTATTTATTTCTGCTCTGATCTATATTATTTATTTTCTTCTACTAATTGTAGGTTTGGTTGCTCCTGCTTTTCTAGTTCTATAAAATGCACCATTGGGTTATTTATTTTAAGTTTGTATACTTTTTTAATGTAGATGTTTATTGTTATAAACTTTTGTCTTAGTACTGTATTTTTTGCTGTATCCCATAGGTTTTGGTATGTTGTGTTCCCATTTTCATTTGTTTCAGGAATTTTAAAAATTTCCTTTTTAATTTCTTTATTGATTCAATGACCATTCAGGAGCATGTTTGCATAGTTTCCAATGTTTCTTTTGTTATTATTCCATTTTGGCCAGGCAAGATACTTAAACAAGTTTTAGTTTAAAAAAACAATTTTGAGACTTGTTTTGTGGCCTAACATATGACTTATTTTTGAAAATGTTCCATGTACTGAGGAAAAGAATATGCATTCTGTAGCTGTTGGATGAAATGTTCTGTAAATGTCCATTAGGTCCATTTGGTTCTAATATAAATGCCATAGACATGAGTCTATAGCACCGACTAAGTCTGATGTTTTATTGCTGATTTTCTGTTTGATCTTTCCAGTGCTAAAAGTGGAGATTTGAAATCACAAGCTATTATTGTATCGGGGTCTATCTCTCTCTTTAGCTCTAATAATTTAACTTTACATATGTGGGTGTTCTAGTGTTGGGGGTGTGTGTATATATATATATACATATATATAGAGAGAGAGACTATATAGGAAAAAAATATATATATATATTTGTATCTTCTTGCTGAGTTGACCCCTTTATCATTATATGATGATTTTCTTGGTCTCTTTTTATAGTTTTTGTCTTGAAATCTATTTTATCTGCTATAAGTATAACTACCCCTGCTCTTTTTAAGTTTCCATTTGTGTGGAATATCTTTTCCCATCCCTTTATTTTCAGTCTATATGTGTCTTTATAGGTGAAGTAATTTTCTTGTAGAAAGCAAATAGTAGGGTCTTTTTAAAATCTCTTCTGCTCCCTATGTCTTTAATTGAGGAATTTAGTCCACTTACATTAATGTTATTATTGTTAGATAAGGACTTACTACTGCAATTTTGATATTTGTTTTCTGGTTGTTTTGTTGGTCCTCCTTCCCTCCCTCCTTTCCTCCCTTCCTTTCATCTTCCTTTGTGTAAAAGTGATTTTCTCAGATAGTATGTTTTAATTTCTTGTTTTTACTTTTTTGTGTCTCTGTTATAGGTTTTTGTTTTGAGGTTACCATGAGGTTTGCACATACATCTTATAGCCAATTATTTTAAACTGATAGCAACTCAACTCTGATTACAAAGAAAAAAAATCAAGCAAAGAGAAAGCTAGAAAACTATACAATTTAGCTCCATCTCTTGCACTTTTTGATTTTTGTATTGTCTTTATATCATTTTATATTGTTTATATCTTAACAGGTTGCTGTAATTACTATTTTTGATAGCTTTGCCTTTTAGTCTTTGCTGCTAAAGATATGAGTGGTTCACACACAACAATTAGTGTTAGAATATTCTGTCTGTGCATTTACTGTTGCCAGTGAGTTTCAGATAATTTCTTGTTTGTTAACATACTTTTCTTTTAGATTGAATAACTCCCTTTGCAATTCTTATAGGTCAAATTTGTTATTGATGTGAACCCTCCACTTTCATTTGTCTGGGAAAGTCTTTATTCTCATTCATGTATGTTTGAAGGTTAATTTTGCTGGATATAATATTCTTGATAGAATGTTTCTTTCCTTCAGCATTTTGAATGTGTCATACCATTCTTTCTTGGCCTGTAAGGTTTTTGCTGAAGAGTCGGCTGCTAGTTGTATCAGTGCTACTATCCTGCTTTTAGGATCCACTCTTTATCTTTGAACTTTGAGAGTTTGATTATTATATGTCTTGAAGTAAGATATTCGTAGGTGTCCTGTGACCTTCTTGTAACTGGATATTCATGATTTCTCTAGGTTTGGAAATATCTCTGATATTTTTTTGAATAAACTTTTTACCGCAGTCTCTCTCTCTCTCTGAATATATATATATTTTAAGGCCGATGACTTTTAGATTTGCCCTTCTGGTGCTATTTTCTAGATCTTGCAGGCATGCTTCTTTCTTTTTTTTTAATTCTTTTTTCTCCTCTGTGTATTTTCCTATAGCCTGTCTTCAAGCTCACAAATTCTTTTTTTATGCTTAATCAATTCTGCTGTTGAGAATTTTCTATACTTTTTTTAGTTTGTCAATTTAGTTTTTAGCTCCAGAATTTCTCTTTGATTTCTAAAAATTATTTTAATCTATGTGTTAAATTTCACCGATAAAATTCTGCATTCCTTTTCTGTGTTATCTTGGAGTTCATTGAGCTTTTTCAAGTCAACTACTTTGAATTTTCTCTCTAAAAGGTCACATATCTCTGTTACTCCAAAATTGATCACTGATTTCCTATTTAGTTTATTTGGTGAGATCATGTTTTCCTGAATGTTCTTGGTGCTTGTAGACATTTGGTTATGCCTGGGGATGGAGGAATTGAGTATTTATTTTGATCTTTGCAGTCTGGGCTTGTTTGTACCCATCCTTCTTGAGAAGACTTTCCATTTATTGAAAGAGAATTGGGTATTGTGATCTAAGCCTGTGGTTACTGCTGCCATACCAGCCCCAGGGGAAGTGCTAAGCTTAGGAACACGGTGATTCTTGCAGACTTTTAGAGGCACCACCTTGATTGGCCTGGGTAAGATAAGGGAAAATTCCCTGGGTTACCAGGCAAAGTCTCTTGCTCTTTTCCCTCTCTTTCCACCAATCAGAAAGAGTCTTTCTTTATGATGGGCTGCCTGGAGTTAGGGGAGGGGTGATATGAGCACTCTGGTGGCCATCACAGCTAGTACTGTGGTCATTCACCCACCTGAAGCCAGCAGAGTACTTGGTCTTTCTCAAGGCCTATGGCAACTCTTGCTTGGCTGGGACTAGATCCTTTTCAGGGCAGCAAATTCCCTCCTGGCCCAGGGTGTGTTTAGCAATGTAGGAGATAAGACCTGGAACTGGGGACTTTAGGAATTTGCTTAGTGCCTTATTTTACTGTGGTTGAGTTGGTACCCAAGTTGCAAGATAAAATCTTCTGTACTCTCCCCTTCCCTTTCCCTAAGCAGAAGGAGTTTCTCACTGAACTGTACTGCCTAGATTGGGGGGAGGGTGACACAGGTTCCTTGGTCCTGACAACTGTTGTTTCACTGGATTGCACACCATGCCCACTGCCTCTGATACCAGTGCGGCATCAGAGATCACCCAAGAACTGCATTCTTTGTTACCTGCCTGCAACTCAAATTTATTCTGGGCCCCAGGCCACTTTAGTCAGCTGGTGGTGAAGCTGGCAAGGACTGGGTTTTTCTCTGCTTGGGTGGGGAATTCCCCTCTGGCTCAGGGCTGGTCTAGATACTTCCTCCTTTGGCATGGCAAGATTCTGCCCTGTGTTGTGTTCTACTGTGAGAGGGCAGTACTAACTTCCAGTGCAAAGTTCCACATTCACTTTGCTGTCCCTCTTCCAAGCACACTTATTCTCTTTCTGTGTAGTGCTGAGGGGGAATTGAGGAGGGGTGGTGTAGGCAGTGCAAGACTGTTTTTCCTACCCTCTTAAATGCCTCTTTTCTTGATATTATGTTAAAAGCAGGTACTGTGATTGCTCTCCTGATTTTTGGTTCTTATGAAGGTGCTTGCTTGCATAAGTAGTTGTTCAATTTGGTGTTCCTGTTGGAGGGTGATTGCTGGAGGGTTCTATTTAGTCATTTTGCTCTGCTCTCCCCTTGCCCATTAAAAAAATTGGTTTGTTTACTTATTGTTGAGTTTGGAGTGTTTTTTAAATATTTGGAATACCAGTCCCTTATCATATATGTGATTTACAGATATTTTTTCCCAGTCTAACACACTCTTATTATTCTTTTATCAATATTTTTCACAAAGCAAAAAATTTACATTTTGATGAAATCCTGTTTATCACTTTTTTCTCTTATGGGTTATGTTTTTGGTATCTATGCCTAAGGACTTTTTGCTTAGCCCAAGATTACAAAGATTTTTTTTTTCCTATGTTGTATTCTATAAGTTTTATAGTTTTGTTTAACATTTAATTACATAATCCATTTTGAATTAATTTTGGTATAGAGTTTGAGGTATGGACTTAGAGTCATTTTTGGCATATGGATGTCCACACTTTCCAAAACAATTTGTCAAAAATACGAATCCATTATAGATTTAATTGCTTTTGTACCATTGTCAAATATCAACTGACTATGTGAACTACTTAACATTTTTTAAAGAGCTTTATTGAGATATAACTAATATACTATAAGATGCACCAGTTTTAAGTAAATAATTCTGTGAATATTACTGTATTTGTAATCTAATTTTAGAATACTTATCCTCACAAAAATCCTGTTATTTACTGGCAATGAATCTCCTTCACTGCCCTCTCCCCAAGCCCTAGGCAACTACTAATCTACTTTCTGTTTCTACTTTGCCTATCCTGGACATTTCATGTAATTGGTCTTTTGTGACTGGCTTTTTTCACTTAGTATAATATTGTTAAGGTACATAATGTTGTAGCATGTATCAGTACTTCAATCTTTTTATTCCAGAATAGTTTTCCATTGTATGGTCATAACACATGCTTATCTGTTCACCAGTTGATGGATGTTTGGGTTGTTTTAATGTTTTGGCTGTTGTGAATAGTGCTGCTATAAACATTTATGTTCAAGTTTTTGTGTGGACACATATTTTCATTTCCTATGGATATATACCTCGGAGTGAAATAGCTGGTTCACATGGCAACTCTATGTTTAACTTTTTGAGTAATTTCCAAACTGTTTTCCAAAGTGGCTGCATCATTTTACATTCTCACCAGCAATGTATGAGAATTCCAGTTTCTCCATAATCTTACCAACACTTGATATTTTCTGGCATTTTGTTGACAGATATTCTGGTGGTATTTGTTTGAGGTTTTTCTTTGCATTTCCCTAATCTAATCATGTTCAACAGTTTTTCAAGGTCTTATTGATCATTCATATATTTTTGGAGAAATGTCTATTCAAATGCTTTACTAATTTTTAATTGGGCTATTTGTTTTCTTACTGAGTTGTAATAATTCTTTATATATTCTGGATATAAGTCTTTTACCAGAGGTATTGTTTACAAATATTCTTTCCAGCCTGTTAAAGACGTCATTTTCTTGGTGGTATCCTTTGAAAAAAAAATTAAATTTTGATGAAACTTAAAAATATATTTTCTTATTTTATTGTTTGTGCAATATCTTTCATATCTAAGAAATTGTCATGTATCTGTTGGCTGCTTGTATGTCTTCTTTTGAGAAGTGTCTATTCATATCTTTTTCCTACTTTGTAATGGGGCTGTTTGTTTTTTTCTTTTCAGCACATTTGAGTTCCTTGTAGATCCTTGATGTTAGGCCTTTGTCA
>CAUYQG010194061.1:0-18054 GCA_963574415.1 Tarsius wallacei
AAGAACGAAATCATGAATTTCGCAGCAACTTGGATGGAACTAGAGTCTATAATACCGAGTGACCTCTCACAGAAACAAAAAACTGAGTATCACATGTTCTCACTCATATAGTAGACCTTGATCACCCAACGTATTACCACATTTTAGTTAAAATGACTGACAGTGGTGGGAAACGATGGGGGGGTGGGAGGGATAGGGGAAGCAATTAATGGCAGTAAATACCTGTCTGGGGTTGGGGGGGCACTTGTTACAAACAAGGGTGCCTGAATGAGACATATTTGTGTACCTAACCCTTAAATGTACCCCTCAATATCACAATTAAAAAAAAAAAAAAAGTAATTCAAATTTACTGCTGATGACAATGCAAAATAATACAGCCACTTTTGAATATATGTTGGCAATTCCTTACAGAGTTAAATATAGGTTCACCAGATAATGCAACCATCACAATTTTAGGTGTTTACCCAAATTTGTGAAAAATTATGTCCACACAAAACTTACACCCTATTTTTTATGGCACCTTTTTCATAATTGTCATAAACTGGAAACAACCAAGATGTTCTTTAATAGGCAAATGGACTTACCAAAACTGTGGTACATTCAAACAATAAAATACAGTGTTTACTAATAAAAAGGAATGAGTTATTAAGTCATGATAAGATGTGGAGACATATTCCTAACTAAAATAAGTCATTATATAAAGTCTACATACATTTTAATTTCCACCATATGACATTCTGGAAAAAGGGGACTTACAACCAAAAATAAAGAAAAAATATAATTAAGATCACTGATTGCCAGGGATTGGAAGGAGGAAAAAAGGGAAGGATGAATAGGCAAAGTCCCAAAGATATTTAGGACAGTGAAGTTATTCTGCATATTAGTATATATGGTGGACACATGGCATTATGCATTTATCAAAATCTATGGAACTGCATAAAGATGAAAAAACACTACTAAAGTAAGCTATAAATTTTAGTTAATAATCATGGATAAATATTGATTCATCAATTGCAACAAATTGTCTTAGGCTAATATGGACACTGTAGCAAAATACCATAAACTAGATGGTTTATAAACAACAGAGATTTAGTTCTCACAGTTCTGGAGGATGAAGTCCTCTGGCAAATTGGATGTCTGGTGAGGGCTTACTTCTAGACAGTTGTGTTTTTACTGTAAACCCACATGACAGAAGGGACAAAGACCTCTCTTGAATCTTTTTTTATAAGGGTGCTAATTCCATGTATGAGGGCTCTACTCTCATGACCTAAGTACTTCTGTAAAGCAGTAGCTCCTAATACTATCACCTAGGAAGTTTGGATTTTACCATAAGAATTTTGTAGGGGACACAAATATTCAGATGATAGCAAAACTGTATCACACAAATGTAAGATGTTAAAAATAAAGGAAGCTAGTGGGAGAGGAGGGAGTTATAAGTGAACTGTACTTTGGAAAAGTTTTTCTGCAAACCTAAAACTGCTCTAAAAAATAAACTCTATTAAATATAAAAAAGTTTATACTTTAAAAATTGATTGGCCAAAGCAAAGATTGGAAAATGGTAAATCTTTTTGGAAGTCTGGAAATCTTAAAAAAAAAAAAAAAATCAGTGCCTATACACATTTGAAAATTGAATAAAATTGAATTTGAAAATTGAATAAAAGTTCCGATGCCTCTTTTGCAAAGTTCAGGTCATTAAGAATGGTGATGGTCTAGTTGTTGCTTATATTGTGATAGACAACATATATAGTCATTAAGTTTTACAAGGCAATTATTTTGCTAGATTTCTGGCATACCTAAAGTGTCATTAGAAATGAGTAAGATGGTGACAAAATGGGTGGGAGTGTGAGAGTTTCTGCAAAGGAAAGGGTCCATAAAGATAGTCTGTGTGAGTGTATGTGGGCAGGTGGGTAAGTGAAAGTCTATCTCAGGGGAGACTTGGAATCAAGAACCCAGGGCTCTTCTCTGGAGGCAGCTGCAACCCTTCACTGCCCTGAGATCAGAGCCCCCAGCGTGTAGGATCATCTGCCACTCTTGGGGGTCTCTTGGCAGAAGGCAACCAAGATCAGCTGATCCTCAGCATCTGGCACTTGACCCATACCACCACCTGCAGCAGCAGTCTGGGCACTAGCAGTGGGAACCATAGAGAAGCTCTGGTGGGGAAATCTGGAGCTGAGCCCCACTGCTAACAAGGAGACACTGACTACTGCCTTTTTCTCTGTCCCAGAACCAGGCAGAGACCTGTGTTGGCACACCCAGCTCTATTCAACCTTCAACCTGAGACCCAGAGGCACCTCCACACTTCTTTAGGTTCAAGCTTCATTGGCCCAGAGAGGAAACTTCAGGAGAGAACACAGAGAGACAGATGCCTCACCCCCACTCTGGACCAAGCACTAACATGTCTGATCTGGGTGAGAGTCTTGGCAGAAGCAACAATGGATGAGTTGGTGGGTTTGGATCTGATTCACCTTCCTCCCACAGCAGTCCATGGGGTGTCTGACCCACACTAAGAGCAACCCAATTGACCTGTGCCAAGAGCGGAAGGGAGTGCTGGAAATCAGAACCTGCTCCCTACAATGGGGGCAGCCAAAAGTGGTGGCAGTGCTGGGGAAAGGAACCTGAGGTTCCAGAAACAGTCACAGAGGGAGTGCTCCTTTTTTCTTTCTTTCTGTTTTGTTTATGTTTTTGTATTTGTTTTGTTTTTCTTACTTTTTTGTTGATTTCTAGTTTTTCTATTTGCATATGGGTATTTTTAAGGGCAAGTGCATCATCAGATTTTTTGTTTGTATGTTCTTCCTTTTGTTGTTGTTGTTTATTCATCAGTTGGTGTGCCTGTCTGTCCTTCTCTCTGTTCATCTTCTTTTCACCTCCCTTCTTCTTTTTCCATTCTTTTCCTTTTGATTATCTCATTTTGCTTTCAAGGGGCATACATATACCCCCACACCATGGACAGATTGTAAGGTGGTGGAAAGTAGGTTTCAGAGG
This sequence comes from Tarsius wallacei, assembly GCA_963574415.1. NCBI lineage: Eukaryota > Metazoa > Chordata > Mammalia > Primates > Tarsiidae > Tarsius > Tarsius wallacei. The sequence continues at coordinate 2,983 of CAUYQG010194061.1, forward strand.
GCCCACACACATGTCAGTGAAAATTGTGATCTACAGATAGCTTCTGAACCACAGCTTCTCACTATCACATCTTAATCAAATTTCAAAACTGCAAAAAGCACAGTCCCTCATCCCCAGTCTGGCTTCACAATTTAAACAAATTCAGAGGTTCTATGTAAGGAAGAACACAGGATTGAGCAAGCAAAGTGAAAGCTATCTCCCTTATCACTGATCAATGGAATTAAAGAAAGGGGGGAAAATGTGGAGGAAAACCATCAAAAATGAAAAAGAATCAAAGGAAGATCATAAGTCCCATTCAGACTACTGGGAAGATAGCACCTGAGAATATAGACTTCAGAACTCAAACAATGAAGAGCCCCCAGAAAGAATGGTCTTAAACCACAAACCTAGATATCAATATATTAGTAGAAAGAATATAAACGAGGAGAGACAAGATGAAAGAATGAAGAAGTTGATAACTGAGTTGATGGCAATAAAAACTACAATAAATGAAATAAACAATAAACTGACAAGCATGGAAAACAGAATGAACTAGTCAGAATAAAGTATCTCAGAGCTTGAAGACCAAAATGTGGAACCAACCCAAACTGTTAAAAACATGGAAAAGAAGCTTTAAAAATTGGAAAAAAAGCATGCAAGAGACATGTGATCATATCAAGAGGCTGAACCTATGATTAATTGGCATTTCTGAGACAGAGACAGAGACCACCCTGGAACAAACATTCCATGAAATTATACAAGAAAACTTCCCTCATTTTATCAGAGACACGACCATTCAAATACAACAGATTCAGAGAACCCCTGTAAGATTTCAAATGAGAAGACCAACTCCTGGACACACAGTAATTTGCTTACACAATGTGGGTATAAGAGAAAAAATCCTTACCCACATTTAAAGGCAGCAAGAGATAAAGGTGAGACGATCTACCAAGGAAGACCAATTAGAATAGCAACAGGCTTATCTACAGAAGCACTACAGGCTAGAAGAGTCCAGAGTTCAATCTTCAAAGTTCCCAAAGATAAAAAATTCCAACTGAGAATTTCCTACCCAGTTAAGATAAGCTTCATCAACAATGGAGGAATAAAATCTCTCCCAGACATTCAATCCCTAGGAGTTCACACTGACTTCAGACCAGCTCTACAAGAAACACTTAAGAAAGTATTAAACATAGAAGATACAAAAGAATGACAATGCTCTTCTCAAGAATGCAAAAAATATTGAAAACACACACATATATTAACCCAAAAAACCAGCAACCAACCAACAAACAAATAAACAAGTCACAACAAACTCTATAAGAACCTCGTGACAGGGATACACTCTCACAATTCAATAATTAGCCTTAATGTGAATGGACTAAAGGCACTAGTAAAAAGGCATAGAATGGCAAATTGAATTTAAAAAATAATGCAACAATATGCCGTCTACAGGAGACTCATTTCACCAGAATGGACTATCACAGAATTAAAGTTAGAGGATGGAATGCAGATAATCAAGCAAAAGGAACACAAAAGAAAGCAGGAGTTGCAATCTGAATATGAGACAAAATATCTTTAAGCTATAAAAATTGTGAAGAGACATGGAAGATCACTACATATTGATAAAATATTCAATCTATCAACAGGAAAAATACATCCTAAACATACATGCACCTAACATAGGAGTGCCAACTTTTATAAGGCAGCTGCTAGGTAAACTAAAAAAAGATATTGACTCTAACATGATCATAGCTGAGGACTTAAATACCCCACTGTCAACCCTGATAGTTCACTGAGGCAAAAAATTAACAAGGAGATTCAGAATCTCAGCTTGATATTTCATCAAATGGGCTTAATAGATACCTACAAAACACTCTACTCAACAATCACTGAATATATATTCTACTCATCATGACATAGAATGTACTCCAAGACGGACCACATTCTCAGCCATAAATTAAGCATATACAAGTTCCATAAGATTGAAGTACTTCCATGCACCTCTTCAGACCACAGTGGGATAAAAAATAAATATTATCATCAACAAAGCTCCCCCAAAACCTACAAAGACATGGGTACTAAGCAGCATGATACTGAACAACTCCTGGGTCAATACAGAAATCAAGGCAAAAATTAAAAGATTTCTGGAAACAAAAGAAAATAAAGACACATCTTACTAAAACACCTGGGATGCCATGAAGCAGTACTGAGAAAGGAACTCATTTCTTTATGAAAACACATCAAGAAAATGGAAAGATCACAAGTTAACACCCTAACAAGTTACCTAAGTGAGCCAGAAAGACAAGACCATCAAAACCCTAATTTCAGCAGAAGAATCCAGTTAACCAAAGTAAAAGCCCAAATACAGAACATAGAAGACAAAAATATCATAGAAAAAATTGATGAAATGAAAAGCTGGTTCTTTGAAAGCTTAAACAAGATTGACAAACCCCATAGCCAGAATGACAAAGAAAAAGAGAGAAAAATCCCAATTAAACACAATAAAAAACACAAAACATGAAATCACAATGGATCCCAAAGAAATACAGAAAATGATCAGAGATTAATTAGTTTGCACGCCTTTATGGAAAAAAAAAACTCAAAAACCTAAATGAAATGGAAGACTTTCTGATACCACACAACCTCCCAAGGTTGAAATAAAAAGAAATTAAGACATTAAATAGGCCAGTAACAACCCAGGAAATCAACTCTGTCATAAGAAAACTACCTACAGAAAAAAGTCCTGAACCAGACAGTTTTCCAGCAGAGTTCTACAAAACATACAAGAGGAAATGCTACCAATCTTATTGAAAGTATTCCAGGCAATTGAGAACGAGGGAACTCTCCTCAAATCATTTTATGAAGCTAACATCACACTGATACCCAAACCTGGTAAATATCCAACAAAGAATAAAACTATTAAGAAGTACTTTCTCCCCATAAAATAAAATAAAAATCCAACAAAGGAAGAGAACTACAGGCTAATGATCCTAATGAAGATAAATGCAAAAATACTCAACAAGATTCTAGCAAATTGGATCCAATGGCACATCTCAAAAATCATCCACTATGAACAAGTAGGTTTTATCCCTGGGATGCAGGGCTGGTTCAACTAAGACCATAGATGTAATTAAATACATTAACAAATGTAAAAATAGGAATCACATGATTATATTATTAGACACAGAAAAAGCTTTTGATAAAATTCTGCATCCCTTCTTGATAAAAAGCCTTGAAGCCCTAGGCATAGAGGAAACATATCTCAAAATAGTAAAAGCCATCTATGATAAACTCACAGACAACATATTACTAAATGGACAGAAGTTGAAAGCATTCCCCCTGAAAACTGGAATAAGACAAGACTGTCCACTTTCACCCCTCCTGTTCAATATAGTGTTGGAAGTCCTAAGTCGAGCAATCAGACAAGATAAGGAATCAGGGATATCCAAATAGGAAAAGAGAAGGCAAGTTATCCCTCTTTGCAGATGATATGATTCTATGCCTTGAAAACCCAAAAGAATCCATCAAAAACCTCCTTTCACTGATAAAGGACTTTGGAAAAGTCTCAGGGTACAAAATCAATGTGCAGAAGATAATCACATTCTTATACACCAACAAAAAGCAGGCAGAAAACCGAATACGAAGCACAGTCCCATTCACAGTAGCAGTAACAACAACAACAACGAGATAACCTAGCATCTTCCTAACCAGAGAAGTGAAAGACTCTCACAATGAAAACTGCAAAACACTACTCAAAGAAATCAAAGATGAAACAAAGAAATGGAAAAATATTCCATGCTCATGGATTGGAAGAATCAACACTGTTAAGATGTCCATACTACCAAAGGCAATCTAGAGATTTAATGCAATGCCCATTAAATTACCAATATTATTCTTCTCAAATCTGAAATCAACAATACAGAAATTCATATGGAAACATAAATGACCAAGAATAGCCTAAGCAATTGTCAGCAAAAGAGGCGAAGAAGGAGGTTTCACACTCCCAGACTTTAAACTTTATTATAGGGCTACAATAATCAAAATGGCCTGGTATTGATATAAGAACCAGTATGTAGACCAATGGAACAGGATAGAGATTCTGGAAGCAAAACCTCAATTTCTCAACCAAAATCGTCTTTGACAAAGCCTCCACAAACAACTACAAGGAAGAGGAGAACTTATTCAGGAAACGGTGCTTGGAAAACTGACTGACCACATGCAGAAGATTAAAACAAGACCCCTACCTATCATCATACACAAAAATCAACTCTAAATGGATCAAAGACCTACAAGTAAAACCACAAACTAGAAACCTTAGAAAATGCAGGAGACAGCATTATGAAAATTTGGAACTGGAAATGAATTTCTGATCAAAACCCAAAATGCCCATGCCATAAGAGATAAGATACAAGGGGGACCTCATCAAACTGACAAGCTTCTGCAAAGCCAAAGAAACCAAGAGAGCAGGGAGACAGCCCACAGACTGGGAGAAAAAAAAATTTGCCAATTGTATATCTGACAAAGTCGTAAAATCCAGAATCTACAAGGAATTCAAATGTGCCAAAAGGAAAAAAAAACAAACACACAGTTCTATTAAAATGTGGATAAAATATATGAATACACACTTCTCAAAAGAAGACATAAGATCAGCCAATACACCGGGCTCGGTGACTCAGCCTGTAATCCCAGCGCTTTGGGAGGCCAAGGTGTGTGGATTGCCTGAGCCTGGAGGTTCGAGACTCACCTGATCAACTTGGCGAGACCTCATCTCTACAATAAATCAAAAAAATTAGCCTGGCGTGGTAGTGTGCGCCTGTAGTTCCAGCTACTTGGAAGGCTGAGGTGGAAAGATCGCAGGAGCCCAGCAGGTCGAGGCTTCAGTGGCCGGGAGCGACCACTGCACTCCAGTCTGGGTGACAGAGTGAGACTCCAATTTAAAAAAAAAAACCAAAAAAAACCAAAGAGCAACCAATATATACCTGAAAAAATTCTCAGCCTCTCTAATCATCAAAGAAATGCAAATTAAAATCACATTGTGATACTGTTTAACTTCAGTCAGGATGGTCATCATCAATAACTCAAAAAACTGCAGATGCTGGAGAGGATATGAGGATAAAGGAGTACTTCTACACTGTTGGTTGGAGTGTAAACTAGTACAACCTCTGTAGAAAACAGTGTGGCAATTTCTGAAAGATCTAAAAATTGATCTTCCATATACCAGCAATCCCCCTTCTTAGAGTTAACCCAGAGGAACCCAAACATTCTACAAAAAGATACCCACGCATGCATGTTTATTGCAGCACTCTTCAAAATAGCAAAAAACATGGAACCAACCGTGCTGCCCATCTAAAGTAGACTGGATTTTAAAATGTGTTGTATATGAATAATGAAATATTACACATCCATAAAGGACAAAATTATGAACTTCACAGTAACTTGGATGGATTTAGTCTATAGTATTCAGTCATCTATCACAGAAACAAGAACTGAGTACCACATGTTCTCACTCATAAGCAGATCCTGAACAGTTATCATAATACTGTGAATAAGACACTGACAGTAGCAGGACACTGCCAGGGGAGGGAGGGCACACTTCATCAATAAGGATACCTGATCTCAAACCAGGAGAAGTGGGGACCAAAGTCAGACCAGAACTTTACCTATATAATGACCACTTGTATACCTAATCTTGATTTATACCCCTTATATTTTAAATAAATAAATAAAAATAAAGTGTCATCATACTGTTAAAAATAGATTCTCAATATATACTTATATAAACCAGCTGCAATCGACTAAATTGTCAAACTTTTTTTTAAAGCAGTATTTTTTTTTTTTGAGGCTAGTAATTTTTTAGCGTAAGGACAAGATCCATCTCCAAAATTTGATACAAGTAATAACAAATCAACTAATGGACAAGTGATAAATCATTTAAGAATTCAAAATTAATTGACCTCTTATTTCAGTGGACTACATTTAGAAGAGATGTTTAATCTCCTGTAATTGTACATAATTATTCAGAGGTTTAGAGACTAAAATAACAAGTTTTAAAAGTCATCTTATAGATTTGTATAATAAAGTCTCCAGATAAAGGATAGACTGTCAATCAGTCATACTTGACTATCTCTAATAGTGGATCAATTTGTATTTCTTTGCATGTGGTTCAGAGGACACTCAAGAGAAGAAACAATAATGGAATCATTATTAGTGATATCTGGGCCCCGAAGTTAAGAACCTTTATTAGCTGAGTCTAAAAACTATACTGGAGGAGTAAATATAATCATAAGATGTATGCCAAAGCATATTCACTGTGTTTCATCAAAGCACCAATAAATCTATGTCAAATAGTCTTGGAAAATGAAAGAGCATTTTTATAGTATAGGAGGTTAAGTACAAAGAGGAAAAATGCCTACACATTTTATTTGTCTTAATAATATCATTTTCCGCATTAATTCTCTTAGCTTAATTATATTATTTTAAAAGGACTTTTAAAAAAGCTTTGATGCACAAAAGTAGAGTTTATATTTGCTGACACCGTTAAAATGTCTTCAGCATATTATAAATTAGTGAATTTGACTAATTGATTGGTGAAACATCAGAAGTAGTGAAAAAAATAGAAGTGGTGCTATTGTTCTGAGAAAGACTACCTCAGAGAGCATTCTCAAAAGTTATTCCAGGAATAACTTTAACTTAAAGAAGAGAATGTACTGAATGGTTTAGTTGCACGTTGTCTAAGGAAAATGTTAAAATAAAGATTATTTTTTATAACCATAATCATGGCCCTTGGTAACTATGTCTATGCTTATATTCATGCATGCATCTGAGTAATTAAGCCCTTTTAGGAAATGCTCCCTCCCCACATTTTCAAACCACCATCATATAGGTTCCTCTCTCAACTACTTTTTCACTAGCATGGTTTATTCTGTATTGCCACATAATGGTTAGTAAGAAGCATATTGCAACTCAAAATTCCTATTCAGTTCTTTTCATTCTTGGAATGCCTTTTCTTGAAGATGATGTATTTTCTCAGCCCACCTTCCTCTGTCAAACCAAGTGGTTGAAGGAATAAGACGAGATAGGCGCCATTCTTCAGTTACTCACTATTCTTTCTCCTTTTCTTTGTCCTCCTAGTCCACCTCCTTTCTCTGCATAAGGTTAGTTGATTTTTCCAGGTAACTTTAATTTTTGCCATCTCTTTTAAAAGGCCTTGTATGGCTGACTAGGTATAATCTCTTTGTAATTTTATTTTGAATGTGTGTGGTATGGAGTGGAAGGCAATTATAAATACTATGACCATGGAATTGAAAACACGTATGCCAGTTTTTTTCTCCTTTTGGCCATTTATGTATTCATTTGTACCAACATTTTCCTACTATTGCTGTTAATGGCTCTGTAATTATTCAGATGTGCTCTAACCAAGACAATTGTCAAGGAAGCTATTTATACTGCTTAGAGTGCTGTGGGTTACCTTCAGCTTGACTCTACTTTGGAAAGAAGTAATCATTACTAAGGTCCAGTCTGGATCACGAAGAACTGCACCAAATCTTGCTTTAATAAATCAAGTTCACTTACCTGTTTTTCCCATCTTTGTATATAGTTCTCTTTGGAAATTTACAAGAAACTGGGAGACTAATAACTTGTGTTCAATCTACAGGTCAACACTTTAACTGGGGTAGTAAGGAGGATTAAAGATGGAATGAAATATCGAAATTATTTATACAAGGATTTTATACTTAATTTAGAGATTTAGAGTTATGAGGTTTTGTGGAAACGTGTACCTTATGGGAGTGCATAATTTTTATACTTTAAAATATCTATAATTTGCTTAAGAATTTTAAAATAATCTGGGACCCAAAGTTACCAGCCAGCTTTTCCAAAGTTACAAATATAAATTTATATAAAACATGCTTTGCATATAGTAATAAAATATAAAATATTTTGTATATTAAATTCCATACAGTCAAATGATTCTCATTTTTTTAATAACAAAAACTCTGTAAGGTAAACATCTTATTATAATGTTTTTATTTAATAGTTTAAATGTTCATAGCAAATACAAATTAGAGAAAACATGAGTGTGGAGATTAAAAATAGGGAACAAACACTTTAAAAAGCAGGAAATAACTTTTGTTTCACATTTTTTTATACAGTGAGACTTGATATCACAAAATCTGCCTAGTATATGTAGTGTATATTATGTATTACTTTATAAATTTAAAACAAAGGCAAACAAGTCCAGTTTTCCAGGGACACACATATATAAATAATTTTACACAAATAATGGCAACTTCATGAAGGGCTTATTCTAAATGTTTTAGAATCTTTACATTAATTTGATTTAATATAGCTTTGATGTTACCCTTGTTTTAGGTTTTGAATGCCAGTATTGATTTCAAGAGGCAGAATTATATTTGGAAGCTTGTCTCATACTTCCTTTCCCCTCTTGATTTATATTTTAACAAGCTGTAATTATACCATTATCCTGTAATTTTTGTCTGTTTCACTACTTTCATTTCAATAGCTCTCCGAAATAAGAAATGAATATATAAAATGAATATCAATAAGAATGGTCCACTTCAAAACTAGCACATTTCTTCCATAAATAAATAAAATAGATGCATTTATACTTGTTTATTTTAACATTGCTTCAAGAATTTTTCAAACTCTTTTGTTCTGAGTCACCAATTGTATTCAATTATTTCTCTGATTTTCTTCCAAGACACATATTCACTCATACCTCATTTTCAAATATCTTCCAGCTTTGATTCTAAATGTTGTGGATGCAATATGCAGAATTAGCCAGTGGTGTTCTGGTAAATGTTTAACAACGCTCATATATATGCATGTATATATATATTTTTAATCTATAAATGCATATATTAATACATGTATAACATAATACATTTATAAAGGTTGTATATATTTCAATTTACAAATAATAAAATACATAATAATATAATAAAATAATAGTAAAAGCACAATATATAATAGAATACAAAATACTCAATAGTGCAAATTCCATACAGCCAAATGATTCTCTCGGAATCCTTTGTTTTTCTTGTTATTGTTTTTGCCAACCTTTTTTATTCATAAACTAACTATGGTTTTAACACACAAATGTAGTTTGCTTTTTTTTAAAGATGTAGAGTACAAGTCAGGATTGGGTACATAAGTGGTTTACGTGCAAGTGAAGTTTGGGCCTCCCATTGGACCTCATTGTGCCTGGATTAAGAACAGGTACCTTATTGATGTTATATGCCTCCCCTCCCCTGGCACTGTCCTGCTACTGCCAATCCCTTTCTTGTAGTAATATGCTATATATTCGGAGACCACTTATGAGTGACCTTATGTGGTACTCAGTTCTTTGTTTCTGTGATAGATCACTGAGTATGATAGACTCTAAATCCATACAAGTTGCTGCAAAGTTCATGATTTTGTCCTTCTTTATGGCTGCATTCCATTGTGCATACGTACCACATTTAAAAAAAATTCAGTCCACTTTCGATAGGCAGCATTGTTGGTTCCTTGTTTTTTCTATTGTGAATAACGTTGCAATAAACATGTTTACACAGGTATCATTTTTGTAGAATGATTTGAGGTCTTTCGGGGATATTCTCAGAAGGGGGATTGCTGGGTTGTATGGAAGGTCAATGTCTAGTTCTTTTAGAAATTGGCATACTGTTTTCCATAGAGGCTGAACTAGTTTGCACTCCCACCAGCAGTGTAGAACCCCTTTTCCCCCTATCCTTGCCAGCATCTGGCTTATTTTTTGTTGTTGTTAATGACAGCTATTCTTACTGGAGTTAGGTGGTATCTCAATGTTGTTTTGATTTGCATTTCTCTGATGATTAGCGAGGCTGAACATTTTTCATATGTCTGTTGTCTGTTCATATGTCTTCTTTTGAGAAGTGTCTATTTATGCCCTCTTTTGCATGCCCTCTTTGAGAAGTGTCTATTCATGCCTTCTTTTGCTGTTTATTTGCTTTTTTTTTTTTTTCCTTTCGGCACATTTGAATTCCATGTAGATCTTGGGCTTTATGGCTTTGTCAGATGCACAGTTGGCAAATATATTTTCTATTCTGTGGGCTGTCTCCCCATTCTATTAATGCTTTCTTTTGCTTTTCAGAAGCTTTTTAGTTTGATAAGGTACCACTTGTCTATATTATCTCTTATGGCAAAGAAGTGAACAAACTTTATGACTAAAATTACAAAGCACTGCTCAAAGAAATAAAAGAAGACACAAACAAATGGAAAAATATTTCATGCTCATGGATTAGAAGAATGAACATTGTTAAGATGTCCATCCTACCAAAGGCAATTTACAGAATCAATGCAATACACATTAAATTAGCATCATCATTCTTCTCAGACCTGGAAACGACAATATAGAAATTCATATGGAAACAAAAATGATCATGAATAGCCAAAATAATCCTCATCAAAATAAACAAAGTGGGAGATATCATACTTCCAGACCTTAAACTTTACTGTAAGGCTACAATAATCAAAACAGTCTGGTATTGGTACAAAAACTGGCATATAGACCAATGAAAGAGGATCTAGATTCCGGAAGCAAAACCTTAATTTCTCAACCAACTCATCTTCGACAAAGTCTCCACTAGCAACCACTGGGGAGAGGAGAACCTATTCAGTAAATTGTGGTGGGAAAACTGACTGATCACATGCAGAAAAATGAAACAGGACACCTACCTATCACAATACACAAAAATCAACTCTTAATGGATCATAAACCTAAATGTAAAACCTCAAACTAGAAGAATCTTAGAAAACGCAAGAGACACCCTTACAGAAATTGGAATAGGCAATCAATTCCTCATAAATGTAGTTTTGTTATAAATTTTGATTGATATTTTTGCTTTTATTAATAATGAAGAAAAAGTAAACAAAGAAAAATGTGTCAGATATATACTTGTTTATCTGTCATGATTTCTTTTTTCTGAAGCAAATAGTTCTTAAGTGCTTTCAGAATATTTTCTGATTTTTTTATTCACTATGTAATGGCTATTAATTTTTATATATCATGTGAGGTGAAGTTATAATTTTAGTTTTTCAAGTGATTTTTTTTAGTTATCTAAGCACTATTTGTTGAAAAGACTGTCCTTTCTACATTGCATGGTGTTGGTGCCCTGTCAAAATCAGCTTACTGCAGAGGTGTGACTTTGTTTCTGGACTCTAAGTTCTATTCTTTGTGCTGATACTAGGTTGTTTTGATTTACCCTGTAGTATGTTTTAAAATCCGAAGTTATGAGCTCTCTTACTTTGTTTTTGTTTTTCTTTTTTAAAGATGATTTTGGCTACTCTGGACCTCTTGCAAGTTCATATTAATCTTAGAACCAATTTATAAATTTTCATAAGGTCATCAGCTGAGATTCTGATGAGAATTGTGATATATCTGGACATCAGTTTGGGTAGTATTGCCATCTTATCAATGTTAAGTCAGCTGATACATGCATATTAAATTTTTTCTAATTATTTAAGTATTCCTTAATTTCTTTAAACAATATTTTTTAACTTTTAAAATAAGCTTTGTACTTTTTGTTAAATTTATCCTAAGTATTTTTTCTGTTGATACTATTGTTAAACAAATTACTTTTAAACTCTTATCCTGGGGTTGTTTATTGTTTTGTGTTAAGTTTTGTGTACTAATCTTATATCGTGCAACTATGCTGGACCCACTTCTTAGTTTTAATAGTATGTAATTTCATTCCATTTAAATATATATATATATATGATTATGGCATCTATAAATAGATAGTTTTACTTTTAACTTTCCAATGTGTATTATTTTTCTTTCTATTTCTTGTTTACTTTCTGTGGATAAAACTTCCACTACAATGTTGATTAAAAATAGAAAAATTAGGCATCCTTGTCTTGTTCCTGATCCTAGAGAGAAGATATCCAATGTTTCACATTAAGTATAATGTTAGTTGTGGAGTTTTTGTATATAGCCTTTATCTAGTAGAGAAAATTTCCTTGTACTCCTAGTTTCTTTAATGTTATTATTACAAAGGGTATTGGATTTTGTCATATGTTTTTCACGTCTCTATTGAGATAGTCATGTAATTTTTAAATTTAATTTGTTAATATAATATTATAACTGTATTATTTCGCAAGGGCCATTATAACAAAGTACCATGTATTTGGTGGCTTAAATTTTTAAAAACAACAGGAAGCTTATTGTCTCACAGTTCTGAGGGCTAGATGTTCAAAACTGTAACATCAATAGAGTTGATTCTTTCTGAAGGCTGAGTCACAATTATCTATTTCAGGCCTTTATCTTTGGCTTGTGCATGGCTCTACTTTCTATATCTCTTCACACTGTTTTCCTTAAATGCATTTATCTGTGTTTACATTTTCCTCTGTTTATAAGTACTACAGTCATGCTGTTGTAGGATCCATCTTAAAGACCTCGTTTCAACTTAATTATTTATGTACAAGCTCTATTACCAAATAAAATTGCACTCAGGTACTGGGTTAGAACTTCACCATGCTAATTTGGGGAAGATACAATCCAACCCATACTCTCTGCTCTCTGGTCCCCAAAATTCATGTCTGTTCACATGCAAAATATATTCACCCATCCTAACATCCTTAAAGTCTTCATCAATTCAAGCATCAATTATAAGTTTCAAATATTATCTAACTATTATCTAAATTAGTATGATTGAGACTCAAGACATGACTCGTGCTAAGGCTGCATTTCTCTCCAGTTGTAAACCTCTGAAACCAGACAAGTAATCTGCTTTCAAGATACATTGGTGACACAGATATGGGATACTGTTCCCATTACAAAAGGAAGAACTTATAATAAAGAAAGGGGTCATGAACCTCAAGCAAGAGCAAATCCATTTTATTTTAAAGCTTGAGAATAATCTTCCTTTCTCCATATTCTGTTTTCTGGGCCCACAAGGATGATGGTTTCACTCTCTTGGCTTACTGTTATGACAGCCTCATCCCATCAGTCTGTGCCCTCTGGACTATAATAGCAGTGGTAGTTCTGCCAGCCTAATTTTTGACTTAGTCCACAAATGGGGTAATCATTTTTTTTTTCTAATTTTTGCTTTAGTCAACCTAGTCATTTTTTTCCTCACATGTATTCATCCCTGTAACTTCCATTCCAAACTGGCAGAATTTCTGATGGTATAATATTATTATTGTCTAGTTCTTCAACAAAAATTAAGATTCAGGGAGTAAATATGCATGTGTATTATATGGGCATATTTTATAGCGGTGTGGATTGGGTCTCAGGTTTCCCATCTCCTGATAGTGAACATTGTATACCATAGATAATATCTGAACTCAAACTTCCCTCCCTACCTCACCCCCCGTGTCTATTATTTTCATATCTGTGACAATTTAGGTCCCATATATGAGTAAGGACATGCAGTTTGGGGTTTTCTGTTTCTTAGTCAATTTACTCAGGACGATGATTTCCAGCTCCATTCATGATGCTGCAAAGGTCATGATTTTATTCTTTTTTTTATGGCTGAGTAGTATTCAATGGTGTATATTTACCACATTTTCTTTGTCCAGTCAATTTTTGGTGGACTCAGGTTGGTTCCATGCTTTTTCTATTGTGAATAGTGCTGAAATGAACATATGAGTACAGGTATCTTTTTTGTATTTTGATGTATTTTCCTTTGGGTGAATCCTTAGGAGTGGGATTGCTGGGCAAAATGGTATTTCAATTTTTAGTTATTTGAGAACTCTCCATACTATTTTCCATCAAGGTTAAGATAGTCTACAATCCCAGCAACAGTGGATGAGAGTTTCCCTTTCTCTGCAACCACACCAACATCTGTTATTATTTAATACAGAATATTTCTAATAATAACATTCTAATTGGTGTTAGATGATATCTTATTTTGGTTTTAAATTGCATTTCTCTGATGTTTAGTGATGGTGAGCATTTTTCATATGTTTGTTGGTTGTGTGTCTTTTTTTAAAGTGTCTATGCATGTTTTACTTATTTTTTGATGTGTGTGTGTGTGTGTGCGTGTGTGTGTGTGTGTGTGTGTGTTGAGTTATTAGAGTTCTTTGTAGATTCTGGATATTAGCCCTTTGTCTGAGGTGTGAGTTGCAAGTATTTTCTTCCATTCAGTAGGTTTTCTGCTCACTCAGTTGACTATTTTGTTGTGCAGAAACTTTTTAGTTTAATTAAGCCCAATTTGTCTATTTTAGTTTTTTTTTTTTTTTTTTTTGCAATTGCTGTTGGAACCTTTGATATAAATTCTTTGCCCAGAACAGTGTCCAGAAAAGTGTTTCCCAGGTTTTCTTCTTGAATTTTTATAATTTCAATTCTTACATTTAACTCTTTGATACACCTCGAATTGATATTTGTATATGGAAAGATAATTGGGTCCAGTTTAATTATCCCACATATGGCAAGTCAAATTTCCCAGCATCATTTACTGAATAAGGTGTTTTTTTCTCCATTGTTTATATTTGCTGACTTTGTCAAAGATTAGTTGGATGTAGGAATGTGGTTTTATTTCTGGGTTTTATTCTGTTCTTGGTCAATCTGTTTATTCTTGCACCAGTACCATGCTGTTTTAGTTACTATAGCCTTATAATATAATGTAAGTCAGGCAGTATGATGATTCCACATTTTTTTTTTCATGGAATTGCTTTGGATATTAGGCTTTTTAAAATTCCATATTAACTTTAAGCTTGATTTTTCTATTTCTGTGAAGAATGAAGTTAGTATTTTGATCAGGATTGGATTAAATCTGTGGATTGTTTTGGGTAGTATGATCATTTTAACAACATTGATTCTTCCAAACCATGAATACGAGATGAATTTCCATTTGTGTCATCTATGATTTCTTTCATTCTTTCATCAGTGTTTTATAGCTCTCCTTGAAGAGATTTTTCACTTCCTTAGTTAGTTGTATTCATATATATATATATATATGAATTCCTAGGCAGACTCCTAAAAGAGAGCCAAAATTTCATCATGCAGAAATATTGGAGGGTGCAGGGAGGTCGATAAATGAGTAATTAATAATTTTTATAAAGGGGTGAGTTTTTCATGTGTTTGTCATTAAGTTCTAATGGTGTCTAGTGTAAAGG
>CAUYQG010194066.1:0-13680 GCA_963574415.1 Tarsius wallacei
GCAGGCTCAGGCAATCCACACACCTCAGCCTCCCAAGGCGCGGGATTACAGGCTGAGTCACCGAGCCCGGCTGGAACATACTTTCACACCCTCTGCACCATGTGTATCTTTGCCATGTGCATGAATGAAGTAAACCCACAGAAAAATAAATAGGCTGGGTGCAGTGGCTCATGCCTGTAATCCCAGCACTTTGGGAGGCCAAGGCGAGAGCACTGCTTGAGTTCAGGAGTTCAAGACTAGCCTGGGCAACATAGCGAGACCTTGTCTCTACAAATAAATAAAAAAATTAGTAGGGCATGGTGGCAATGCACCTGTAGTCCCAGTTACTCAGGAAGCTGAGACAGAAGGATCACCTGATCCCAGGAGATCAAGACTGCAGTGAGTAGTGATCATGCCACTGCATTCTAGTCTGGGGAACAGAGTGAGACCCTGACTCAAAAAACCATACATGTGATTTCTTAAGAGAACTAAAGAATGGGTGTTATAACCTCTGGGGAAGCATAATCTCTAGCAAAAAGGCAGTTAATGAATATCTGTTGAATGGATAAAGGGACGAACAGATAGATAAAGAGTCTCTCTCTCTTTTTTTTTTCTTTTGAGTTGAACTCTCACTCTGTCACCCAGACTGGAGTGCAGTGGCCACTCCCGGCCACCGCAGCCTCGATCTGCTGGGCTCCGGTGATCCTTCCGCCTCAGCCTTCCAAGTAGCTGAAACTACAGGCATGCACTACCATGCCTGGCTAATTTTTGATTTATTGTAGAGATGAGGTATCGCCAAGTTGCCCAGGCGGGTCTTGAACCCGCAGGCTCCAGCAATCCACTCACCTCAGCCTCCCAAAGCGCGGGATTACAGGCTGAGCCACCGAGCCTGGCTATAAAGAGTCTCTTTAATTCAGGGTCATCTGTTTGGTGACAGTAACTTCTATGACAAGTGGCAGGAGGAGATTCAAGGCAGCTAGGAAAGCTCCTCAAAGCAAACACCAGGGCACCTCCCTCTCCCAGTATTTCCCTGGCCCAAGGACCAAGAACAGAAGCCCAGGAGTGGCCTATCTTCCTGCCTGATACATTGCCTAATTCTAAGGAAGATATCAAGTTCAGTGCTGTCACAAGTCAAGGATTTAACACAATGAAATATGGCACCATCGAAGACAAGAATTAAGCAAAAGTTAAGAAGGACCACACCTGCATCAATATCATGCACAGCCTGACATTAAAGCTGATCCAGCCAGGCTCGGTGGCTCAGCCTATAATTCCGCGCCTTGGGAGGTTGAGGTGAGTGGATTGCCTGAGCCCACGGGTTCGAGACCCGCCTGGGCAATATGGCGAGACCTCATCTCTACAATAAATCAAAAACCAGCTGGGCATAGTAGCGCCCACCTGTAGTTCCAGCTACTTGGAAGGCTGAGGCAGAAGGATCACCGGAGCCCAGCAGGTAGAGGCTGAGGCGGTCGGGAGCGACCACTGCACTCCAGTCTGGGCGACAGAGTGAGACTCCAACTCAAAAAAAAAAAAAAGCTGGTCCATTCACAACTCCCAAGGGCAAGTAATTCTAGCCTTGTGGCCGGGAGCCCCGCATAGTTCCTGAAGCCTTTCCTGTCTTAAAGGGGATGGAAAGAGGGCGGTTGCTCCAGTAGGCGAAGCAGTGCCTGCCAGTACTGGGTCAGAAAGATGAGATTTCCACTCTCAGTGCCATGGGCTCAAATGCATTCAGTGTTTCTGGAATGGAGGTGACCAGTGTGTCTTTTGCTGTCCCTCAGATGGCAATGCCCCTTTGGTCTAAAGCTCTTCAGTCTTTAACAGTCTGGTGAGGCACAAGTTTCTCCTACCTACCCCCACTCCACCCTGCTGGGATTCTCGGCAATGGTAGTCACACCTCCTCTGATCCAGGTTTTGATCCAGTATCTCCAGCTGCCCTAGGGAACAGATGGGGATTTGCAGAATCTGGGAGGCCTTGTCCCAGATCCTCAAATGGCTTCAGAGCCAGTCCTGGCTCCCTCCCTCAAGGCCTGAAGGTGGCACAGGCAGTGAGAAACGGCAGTGGAAAGTGAGTGCAGGTGTTCTCTTAGCGTCTCTCACTACAGCACCCCACACATGGAGAGCCATCTTCTTTGATCTTACCTGGCTCTAAGAAGCTATCGCTCAATGCTGCAAATTCTGGAAACTCCCTTCAAATTCCCTACCACCCCTTAGGCTGTGCTCAGTATCCCCATGAACCTCCTGTCAAGAGACCGATGATGCTCACTTGCCTATGTGACTCTGAACCAAAATCCTGTCCCTTTAATGCAAATCAAAACTAGAGGCCTAATGAGTAGGCCACAACTAAGAAAGCACAAGGAGGGCATCCCTAGAGAAGCAGACAGGGCCCACACTCCAGAATGTCTTCCTTGCACGAGTCTCAAGACCGAGGGGAAACAGAAGACAGATGGGCCCACCTAGAATAGAAGGTCACACCTGAGCCTGGATTGCTTCAAGAATGAAAGTGGGGAAGAGAGGATGTCTATCTACTTCCAACACCCACATCTGCCTGCCTTAGCCTTATCCTAGCCTCCTTGCTGTTGCAGGCTGAGTGCAGTCCAGTTCTAGTCTGTGGTGTAAACTGCACTCTCTGTAACACGTAGCTCTGCCTGGTTCTGATCCTGTTGACATTTAAAAGCTTCTGACACTATCAGGGTATGAGAGAGGTGATGGTTAAGTCATAACTGTGACAGTGGGCTGATCCGGGAAAGAGAGGGAGGTGGAGATAGGAGGAGGCCACAGAAAACTGGACATGAGGCCCGTGAGTGTAAACAGTTGCTCTAATAGAAGGTTGGGAGAAGCAGAGGTGCTTGGAGGCCAGGGAATAGGGGGGTTGAGAGGCTTGAGTGGATGTCCAGACTACTGGAAACAGTACTCTGCAGCTCAGGCGTGTAAGAAGGTCCTTGGGTTGGTTGCCATGGTTTCTGCCTACCAGTGCTTCAGAACACAGGCCTGCCCAGATCTGCTGGCATCCATGGGGACAGAGAGAATGTAAACACTCCACCTGAGTGCTCTAGGTGCTGCTGAAAGCAAAGGTGACAGCCCAAGCCACTTGGTTGGTTAAGGAATGGCCCATGTAGTTATGGATGTAAACATCACCCCTTTTCACCTTTTGGGTGGGAGGAGAGCCAGAAAGGGCTTCAAGCTGACCCAGTAAAGCAAAAGCACTTGTGTATGACAGGTATGCACTCTGTCACCATGGAGAACTCAGGCTACTGCTTGTTGGTTAATTATAATCTGCTTAAGAGTGGTTAGTGACCAGGGCGCTAGCAAGAAATCTTTACCTGCTGCTGGTTCCACTTAAGGTCAGGGATGAGGACAAAGCCGTCAGAGGGATCTGGGTTCTCGAAAACAACCCGGTCTGCTTCAGCTTTCTTATCGAGAATGTTATACACCCACTGAAAGGAAAGCAGAGAGATGGTTAACACATCCAGCCACCACCCTTGAGATACACCCACATGGGCTAGTTAAGCTCTCTGGCCTCACCAGGAAGGACGACCAAACCATAATAGGCCACTAAGCTTGATGGATCTACACTCAGGCTGTCCTGTCCCCAAGCACCTGCTCCTGAGGGCCCAAAAGATTTCCCCTCTCCCACCCCAGCTGACATTCAGCCTCTACAGTCATCACAAGGGCCTCTATAGCTCGGACAGGGCCAGACCCTCTAGGCTCCTCCAGGTCAGCATGGTGCACATGCTCTGCAGTGGTCTCACTGCCTGGTCTGCACCTGCCCCTGTGGCAGCACCCCTTCCACCACTCACAGGACTCAGGGAAAGAGCTGTCTCCATGGATTCCATTTTGCTTTATTTGGGACCATGGGGCAAAGAGAGATCAGAAGGGTGAGGGTGCTGAGGTTTCCATCTGCAAAGGGGGCCAACTCCCTGCCAGGGCAGCAAGAGCCTTTAGTTCTAGCAGTTCTTGTGTATGGTTTCCCGTCCTGCTGGGATTCTCATAGCGGTGGGTTCAGCACCTCTATGTTCAGCACTGCCAGTCTGGAACTGCTCCAGATGCCAGTATATCAGCAGTCTCAGTTGACACAGGCCCTGCATGACAAAGCAGAACTGAAAGCCATGTGGAAACGTGGAGACAGTGACCTTAATTAGACTTTTCACATTGACCCAGGGCTTCTGGCCCTCGGTCACTCTTGGACAGGTGCTGCTGACAGTCTTCAGAACTTCCCAGCCATGTGGACCCCAGGACATCACTTTACAGAGACCATCCTAGAAGCCTGTCAGACGTTAGGCTCGGACAGACCCTGGGCTCACAGAGCTCAAACACTGGTATCCCTGGCTCCTCTCTACTTTCCCAGCTCTAAAGCTCTTTGCAAACATGAGTTCAGACATGAACTCTCCTCCCTATGGTCGAGAGAAACTTGCTGGAAGTCCCCAGACAGGGAAGTGGCTGGAGTCACACTACTACCCTTCCTCCTCACAGGCAGAAGGGCCTTCGAGCTCACTGGCAGAGAGTGGGATGGACGGACAGGGAAGTGACACACCCAAATCACCATGGTCCTCTTCCCACTCCCAGAAGTGCTAAACAGGCAACGTCACTGAAGACCAGGGCAGTGGGACTGGCTCAGGGTCTGCACACCTCACACTCTGTGCCCGGAGAGCTGAGCATACCATACCTCCTCAGCTCTCAGCTGACACTGAGGTGGAGGGAGTAGAGGGCAGCTACATGGGGATATGTGGGCCTTTAGGTGTCCTGCAACCACCTACCCGTGGGAAGCATTTCTGCTCAGAGGGCTTCCAGATGCCCTGACAAGACCCGCAGTCTGGTCACAATGTGGTCCACCTACTACAAAAGAGGGGCCCCTCCCAAGAAACTGGGTGAAGTCACTTTCTGAGAGGGGTATGGAGGATATCCAGCAGTCACTTCCTCATATAGTGCTGGGTGGAGATTCATCCAAAGGCATTTCCTCTCTAACCCGAGATCTCCCTGGGAATGTGCTGCTGGAGGAAAAAGCCAGCCAGCAATAAAGGGAAGGGAGGGTGATGGCATTCCCCAGAGAGCCCGGTACAACTATGAGCAGGCCTCCCGGAGTTGTCTGCTGCCCACAGAGAAGGAATTGCTGCCTCCTCTGCTATCGGTGAGAGCATGAACCAGCTCTGGAGCCCAACGAGACTTGGTTTCATCTTCCAGTGCCACCTCTGACAAACTGTCACCTTAGGCGAGAGACTGACTCCTCCTTTGTAAAATGGGGCTGATGATATGTACACAAGGGCTGTGATGAACATGCTCATGAAAGTACCTAGTACAACCAGCATGGAAGGGCCCCCACGAGCAGAGGTACTTAAAAAGCTCCAACACAAGACGGTGATGGCAATGGATGGTTTGCTGAGGCTACAAGACTAATGAGGGACAGGAAAAGAGGAAAAGGCAGTGAGAGCAAAGAAGGCGGCAAGAGAAGAAATAAGAGCGAGGCTAGAGGGTGAGTGACCACAGGAAGGCATGATGACCGTACAAGCAACCTCACTGTGTCTGGCACTGCTCTCAGTGCCATAGCAACTCTGAGAGTGGCTGATGTCATTATCCCCATTTTGGAGGTAAGGAGAAGGCAGGTGCAAGGAAGTATACTCAAGATGCCTCAATTCCAGCCCTATGAGTCTGGCTCCTGAGCCTGTGCTCTGGGCCACAGTGTATCCTGCCTCCTGGGACAGACCTCTGGGAGACAGCAGGGTCCTGCATCGGCAGGAAGCCTTAGGTCAGAAGCCCAAATAAGAAAGGGAAGAGAAGAGAGTGAGGGAAGAAAATTCACACAAATCACAGAGGGCTACGTGAGGGAGTGTTGCCATCTGAAACCAAGTCTGGAGGACTCAGCCAGCGCCACTGATACACGGGGCCGTGAATGGTACCCACAACTTTCTGGAACACACCTGGCTGCACTTCTTTTAACAGGTGATGCTGGCAGCTCCCTTGGCACCTTCTCTCCTCCCTTGACCTCCCATGCAACCTCCTGCTCCTTCCTCACTCACCTCCTATTCTCTGCTTCTGCTCACTGCCTCGCCCCTCCCCTCTGCCTCCCAGGTGTATTAGCTCTGCACACTCCCCGTCTGCTCCCCTGAACAGTAACCTGGGTGTGGAGAATGGTGGCTACCATCCCAGTACCATTCTGTCCTGGAAACAATAGAAGGCCATAATATATGGCACCTCTCAATTTCTGCAACAACCAGGAGGGAGGAGCCATTGGTCACATCTT
This sequence comes from Tarsius wallacei, assembly GCA_963574415.1. Taxonomy (NCBI): domain Eukaryota; kingdom Metazoa; phylum Chordata; class Mammalia; order Primates; family Tarsiidae; genus Tarsius; species Tarsius wallacei. Next base: position 6,215 of record CAUYQG010194066.1, read on the forward strand.
CCAGACAAGGAAACCAGGGCTCAGAAGTTAAGGACAATGTCACACTGCTCTTAGATGGCAGAATGAGAATTCAAGCACCAGGATGAGGCTGAAGCCCAACTGGATGACTCAGAAATGGGCATTTTTTACTGAATGGCCTCAAAGACTCCAGATCTAGACATTCCTCTGCATTTTTTTACTGGGCAGTTTTACTGGGATGTTACAAGTACCTCAAATTTGAGGAGCCAAATAACATCACCAGCTACAAACACAGGCACTGGAGCTATGAGTCCCACTCCAGAAGGGGTGCTATGACGATTAAATGAAGAGATGCAAGTAAAACACTTAGAGCAGCTTCCTGGTACCTAGCAAGTGCTCAATACATCCCAAACTGAACTCACTATCTTTCCCACAGAACTAATCCTCTGTCCACGTCTCCCACACTGGGCCTGCCTTTTAAATCGACCCAGAACCCTTCCCCACTGTCCCTACCTTGGTTCAGACCCACACTGGGTTTTCCAGTCTTCCTGCTTCTACTCATACCATCCCTCATAGCTAATTCTGTAAATCTGATCACATTATCCACATGATTAAAATCGTTTGGGGACCCTCACTGCCTATGGCAATCATCCTCAGTTCTGATGATCATTAGAAATATCAGAGAGATTGTTTAAAATTGTACATGTCCTAGCTCCACTCCCTGAAGGGTGAGATTCAGCAGACATGGAATATGGCTCCGTGCCCTGCATTTGTAAGAACTTCCCCAGGCAATCCTGATGATGAGCAAGGATTCCTGGACAAAGTCCTCATGCCTCCTCAGGCCCCTGCCTGCGTTCTGTCCCTCCAGTCCCACAAGTCTCACACCAAATTCTTTGTAGCTCTCCCAATGTATCAGACATTTCCAACTCTCTGCCTCTGGACTCTCTTCCCTTGCCTCGTTCACCTGGAAAACTTCCATTTGCTCTTTAAGTCCCAAAGGGGGAATCCCCTCCCTGTGAAGCCCCCACCTTCTGAGCTGGTCACTGTTCCTTTGTATCACCACTGTAGCTCGTATAGACCACAAGAGTGCTATCTCATTGTCACAATTGTCCATCTGCATGTCTCACCTTGGTGATCCTCCAGAGCCTAGTACACAATCTGGTACACCGTAAATGCTCAGTATATATAATGACTATTGCCAGTTAAGCTGAGTACTTGTAAACTTGCTAGAAATAGCCAAGAAGAAATATGTGACTGCTCATGTCATCAGGTGTTGGAAGAGTAGTGTAGTTTTTGTTGTATTCTTTTCCAAGTGAAACTTTATAACGGTGTATAATAAGTACATACACAACTCACAACAACCATGCTGGGACTTTCTCTCTGGAATCTCAGACACAAAGTCTGACAATTAAGTTCATGAACTCATCCTAGGAAAAATGCTAAATATCTCATTGCTGAATATCACTAGGGCCACCTTTGACGCTTCCCCTTGGGAAGCTATGCACCGACACCAGTGCCTCGTCCACCCATCAAAGCAGTTTTGGAACTCTTTTTCTGGAATGGTCATCAGAGCTGTCATCATATTACTCTTGATGGCCTGAATCAAAATGTCTTCCTTTCAATATTTCCTTTATTTTGGGTAAAGAAAAAAGACATTGGGGATCAGACCAGATGAGCAGGGAATGTGTTCCAATAGGGTTTATTTGTTTGTTTACCGGCTAAAAAGTCCCTCACAGACAGTGCTGTGTGAGCTAGTGCATTGTTATGATGCAAGAACTCCTTCAGGGCCATTTTTGCACACACCTTTCTCATACCAAGATTTCCAGTTAAGATTTTCCTGTCTCTCTATCAATGTTTATTTGGTCTGCTATACTTCTCACAGTCAGTTGCAATTTTGATGCACAATTTAACAAATTTTAAAAATATTTTCATCAGTTCTGCTTCTTATGGGTCATCCTGACTTCTCTTCATCAGTGACGCTTTCTCTCCCTTCAGAAAAACGTCTAATCCATTTATAATAATGCTACCATTTTCTTAATGGCAATATCCCATAAACTTGGACTACTAGAATGTCCTGGATTTCACTTCCACTCTTGCCAAGTTTAACAAGAAATTTAATGTTTGTTCATTGCTCTAATTCAAGCTCTGATATTCTTGCGATGGCATACAAATACAATAAGCTGGGAATGGTGGTTCATGCCTGTAATCCCAGCACTTTGGGAGGCAGAGGCAGAGGCGAGAGGATTGCCTGAGCCCAACAGTTTAAGACCTATCTGGGCAACTTGGTAAGATGTTGTCTCTACAATAAATCCAAAAATTATCTGGGCATGGCGGCACGTGCCTGTAGTTCCAGCTACTCAGGAGGCTAGGCAGAAGGATCACCTGAGTCCAGGAGGTCAAGGCTGCAGTGAGCCATGATTGTGCCACTGCACTCCAGCCTAGGTGACAGAGTGAGAAGTCAAATCAAGGAAGAAAAAAAAAAACAGCTTGAGCCAGAGACACCTCATGTGAATGTTGCCCAGCAAGACTATGGCTGGGGAATGAGGTTGCCGGCACACAGGTTTCCCAGGGAAGTGTCGTCCCTGCAGGCCCTGCCAACCTCCCTCTCCTCACTCCTCCCAAGTACAATTCACCTTGTGGCCCTGCACACCCTTCTGGGTCAGGGAGGGTGGCTGTAAGTTTCCCACATCACAACACTCTCCACCACAGTGACCTGCATCTTGGGGCGAGTACATGAGAAATGCTCAAAGAGAACAAGAGTGAGTGGTGAGGAGAAGGCACCAGTGAGAAGCAGTGAGTGGGCAAGAAAACAACTCATCAATATACATCAATCATATTTAACTCTGAGTATTCACATGGGGCCAATTCCAGGCAGAAGCGCTGGTTGGCGCTGGGCCCAGGAAGCAGTCGGGACTGCTGACCTAAATGGCCTTGTATCTGGCTCCCAGTCCAGAGACTCTGTCAACCTGTGAATGCAGGCTCTGCACCAAACAAACCTCCAGGGACAACAGTGTCCTTCCTTCTGTGAGACAAATGCTAGGGGGAGCAAGGGAGGGCAAAGTATTTTACTCTGAGACTCAGTTCCTGGAGGCTGGTCAACTGCAGGTGAACCACAAATAAGTCTGGACTGGGTGGCCCTAACCCAGTCTCAGTCTTTTACCCATCCACAGACCCCTACCTAGTAAGGGCACAGTCATCCTGAGGCTGCATCAGGGTTATTGCAGACAGATACAAATTCTTCCAATGGCCTAGACTGCTTTGAGATCCCCACAGGGCCTTGGGTGGGGCCCAAGACCAGGGTCAGTTCCCTTATCCACGAAGTCTTCTCTGAACGTCCCACATAAAACAGCAACCCGTCCACTCCGGGTCTTTCAGTCCCACTGGCCCTGTCCACTGCCCTCCACAGCACGTATCATCTTGCGTGCACTGTGTTCTGTCTCACCGTGCATGGGTGTCAGCTCCATGAGGCAGGACTCTGTCTGCCCGCTGTGCTCTCTGCTGTACCCTCCCTGCCTAGCACAGCACCAGGTCCCTGGTGGGACTCCAACAGATGCTTGGCCACGGAGTGGCACTTGGCATGTGCAACAAGTGGCCAGTCACCTGAATGCTGAGGCTCTGGGACTCCAAGTGGGGTAAGGTAATGTTTCTGTAGTCATCTCCTGTCTCTCGGACCAGGCGGAGGTCCTGGCGCAGGTACTTCTGCAGGTGTTTCTCTGTGGCAGGGTAAACTACCGTCGTCTTTACATCTGCAAAGACAATCACAGCCTGTGAAGAGAAAGCAATGCCCATTCTCTGTGCCGCAGGCACTATGGTAAGGAGATAACTCCCACCCAGCTTTACCCCGATGAGGCAAGTCAAAAATCAAGAGGTCTTATGCACCCCAAGATCCATTCCCCTGAGGTGCCATGACACTCATGAGCTGGGTCACATTCAGAACCTGAAACACAAGGTTTTCACCAGTGGGACACTAGGCCCCTCATCACGTGGACCCCAACCCTTACCCCTCCATCTTCTAGGCACAGGAATGAAAGGTCTCCAACTCTTCTCACATGCCAAATTTCTAGGTATGTGGCTTTCTGGACCGAAAGCTGAAATGTGGTTTAAAGCCAAATAGCCCTGTTAATGGGGGGCAGTGCAGCATCATAGATGAACCATAGACTCTGAGCCAGACTGTCTGGGTTCAAGTCCTGGCTCTGTCTGCTCCTGAGTCATCCCGAGTGGGACTGTGGCCCCACCTGGGAGCAGGGTCCAGCTTTTTAACCTCTCTGTGCCCCTACTTTTCCACCTGCCAAAGGAAGATAGTAATAGCTCCTATGTCATAAGGCTGGGAGGATGAAGCAAGTTAATTACCTATGAAGCTCTTAGAACTATGTCTGACACACAGTAAATACTGCATAAGTGCTGGCTATTTTAATCCAGGGTTTCTCAGCCTCAGTCCCATCCACAATGTGCGCTAGTTCTTTGTTGTAGGACTGTCTTGTGCATCACAGGATGTTTAGCAGCATCCCTGGTCTCTACTTGGATTCTAATAGCACCTTCCCCATAGTTGTGACAATGAAAATTGTCTCCAGACACTGCCAAATGTCCCCTGGAGGGCAAAATTGTCCCCAGTTGAGAACTATGATTTTAGTCAGAAGGACATCTTGTAGTTTTCCAAAACAGAATTTAGGCCAGCTAGCATCCTGGTCCAATATCACCTGGTTTTGGTTAAGTCCTTTTCTCTGTCTGTAATAACATCTGGTACAACTGTTATCATTATGCTAACATACACAGTGCTTCAACACAGATCTTAGGGGCAGGAAAGGAAAATGGTGCTTCAAAATCAGTTGGGACTGTTCTCAAAAGACTCACAGCCCCTGTCTGACTCCCTTACCCAAGATTCAGATATTCTCTGGCAGAGAAACCCAAGAGAGAGAAGCCCAGCAGGAACATTTTAACCCCCCAGGAAATCCTCACACACACAAACATACCTCAAGACCAGATAAAAACCATCAATCTATACTTTCATATTTGGTCTAAGGACATGGGTGGCTTTTATCCCACTTTCACAGTAAGTAAAAAGGGCTGGCAGGGATTCAGGTGCACTCGTATCACACTGGGAGATGGAGCAGAGGCAAGACTGGAACGGAGGCCTTCTCACCCTAAGGTGGGTGCTCTTGCAACACTGCAGGCTGCCTAATGGCCTAATTTTTTCTTTCAAAGCCCAGTGGAGACGTGCAAAGGTGACACACCAAGCACGTGACCTCTGGTGAACGTCAAACATTCCAGACCATCAGCTCTGAAAGGCACAGCAACATGGTGGGAAGACACCGACACTTACCCCGAGCTGGCCATGTGACTCCCCTTGGGTGTGTGGCTTAACCTCTTAGAGTCTCAGTTTCCTCACCTGTTAAAGGATGATCATTAAATCAGTCTCACAGCCGGGATCGGTGGCTCAGCCTGTAATCCCAGCACTTTGGGAGGCTGAGGTGAGTGGACTGCCTGAGCCCACAGGTTCGAGACCCGTCTGGGCAACTTGGCGAGACCTCATCTCTACAATAAGTTAAAAATTAGCCGGGCGTGGTAGCGCGTGCCTGTAGTTCCAGCTACTTGGAAGGCTGAGACGGAAGGATCGCCGGAGCCCAGCAGGTTGAGGCTGCAGTGGCCGAGAGCGGTCACTGCACTCCAGTCTGAGGGACAGAGTGAGACTCCAACTCAAAAAAAACCCAAAAAACAAAACAGCCTCACAGAGTTATTGTTAACATCAAGCAAAATATGTCACCTGGTTCACCAGAGGGGCTGTTACCCCAATTCTGGATCTGAAAGGGGGGCAGAAAAGCCTTCCCACAACCCTCAGGGCAGCAGCAGAAAACAGGTCCTCACTTCTCACTCTTCTCTGCTAACAGCCCAGGTTAAAGGCCAGAGACCAGAGGTCAGGCATTCCAAGATCTCAAGGACAAGACCGCCTAAAATAGGTCAAATAGCATCACCTTGGTTGGCCGGCCCTTGCAGTGGACTCAAAAACAATCCTGTGATATCTATAGTGTAGCTTGGCAGATGAGAACAGAGATTTTGGAGCCAATCAGTCTGGCACAAATCCTGGGCCCGCATTTACTAGCTGTGCAACCTCAGGCAAGTGACTGACCCTTTCTGTTGCTTCAGTAGCTCTGCCTGTAAAATAACAGCACCCATCTTACAGGGCTATTGTGAGAATTAAATAAGTTGGCACAGCTGGGCATGGTGGCGTGCACCTATAGTTCCAGCTACTTGGAAGGCTGAGGCAGGATCGCCTGAGCCCAGCAGGTCGAGGCTTCGGTGGCTGTAAGCATGCCACTGCACTCTAGCCTGGGCAACAGAGTGAGACTCCGGATCAAAACAAACAAAACAAACAATGAGTTGGTAGAAGGCAACATTCAGAATGAGCCTCACACACAGAAAAGCTCTCCACAAACGCTAGCTCTGATTCCCATTGCTTTCACATTGTCTGAGTTGCCTGGGTAGGCAGTGGGGAGAAAGCTCCCTGGGTGTGTGATGAGATGGGCTGGGAACAAAGGCAGAGCTGACACTGGAGAGCAGCCTAGCTGTGTTGGCAATGGACACTTGGTCCAGGCTCACAGCCTGGGGCTCCCTGGATGCTTCAGATCAGAAAGCCGCGGGCCTGTGAGCACGCCCTGATGTGCCGAGACTTGTCCAAGACCTGCTGTAGCCACCCAGAGTGCAGGAAAACAGGCCTCTCACCAAGCCAAGTCCTTCCTGCTGTCCCATTGGTAGTCAGGAGAACATCCAAAGGCACTTATTTTCCAATGGTTCACTTCCTGCTGTCCTTCCTCCTTTCCCAAGAAGCTAGTTCTGGACAAAGAAACCCTGCTGAGGCACTCCTCCCAGAGCCAACCTCTCCTGAGGGGCCCAGCTTCTCTTATACCACCACTAGAAGCCCTAGCCAGGGCCACGCTAGCCCCTCAACCATCTACCTCTCTACCATCTCCCACCGGCCTCCTAGGCTCTTGGTCACCTCGTCCTGGCCTCTTTCCACCTTCAAGTGCCACCACTCTCCCTTGTGCTGCTTCTGCTCTAGCCACGCTGAGTCCTTACTGGCCCATCGCTCACATCAGGCATGTGCCTCTCTCCAGGTTGTATACCAGAAGCTCCCACCGCCAGGCAGACTTTCCTATACAAGAAGCCCTGTTGCTCCTCGCTTTGATCAGGTCTCTGCTCTGAAGCCAGTTTCTCAGGCTCAAACAAGCCCGGTAAAACAGTAGCCTTAGCCGGGCTCGGTGGCTCAGCCTGTAATCCCGCGCCTTTGGGAGGCTGAGGTGAGTGAATTGCCTGAGCCTGCGGGTTCGAGATCCGCCTGGGCAAGCGAGACCTCATCTCTACAATAAATCAAAAAAAAAATTAGCCGGGCGTGGTAGCACGCACCTGTAGTTCCAGCTACTTGGAAGGCTGAGGCGGAAGGATCGCCGGAGCCCAGCAGGTCGAGGCTGCGGTGGCCGGGAGCGGCCACTGCACTCCAGTCTGGGCGACAGAGT
>CAUYQG010194067.1:0-17856 GCA_963574415.1 Tarsius wallacei
TGAGAGAGAGAGAGAGAGAGAGAGAGAGAGAGAGAGCGAGAGAGAGAGAGAGAGAGAGAGAGAGAGAGAGAGAGAGAGAGAGAGAGAGAGAGAGAGAGAGAGAGAGAATAAGAGAAAAATGGCCGACATCAATGATGTCAAACGATCGTTTCCAATTGAACAAAAATGTTACAACAGCGGCAAGATATGGCATGAAAGTTTGGCGCTAATATTGTTTCCAATGTGTTTCCAACGAATAAAATCATTTTATTCTTCAAATGGGATGAGACTTGTAGATGTAATCTTTCCAATGTACATTTATATATGTCATATCAGAAACATTGTTTTAGGATAAACTTGTTCGGATTCTATCAACTTTAGTTCAATTTCCGATTTAGAGAAAAAGTTTTCCCCTTATATGATTGCATGTTCATTTGCGACATTTAATTTAATTTAATAATAAAAAATAACTTATTTATTTATTTAAAATCTTCATCAAGAAATATTAAATGACAAAATTGGAAACTATTTGAATCAACGTAAAAAACATTTCTTTCTTTTATTTTTATTATGAAATAGGCAATTTACAAAATGGTTCTATGATTTAGCTAATTTGTGGGTGAAAACACAAATCATAAAACAATAAGAAAAGCATCAAAGTCAAAATAACCTTGTCATTTGTTTGTTTCGTTTTTTTTTATACTTTTTGGTTTTTGTCATTGCTTATTGTTAGAAAGATGAAAGAGGGCAAAAATAGAACGCGTGGACGTAAAACTTGCATCAAGAAGACAAATGTATTAATTACAATTATGGTTGAATTATTTTCCATGATACCAAAAATTTGTAATATTGAACAAAAGTATGAAACATGAAATAATGGGAGAGGTTATAACGATTGGGAAATGATAAATTAAGTGTCAACGCAGTGTGCAGATTATTTGTCATCAGGCAAGAATCGGCGGGCAAGAAATGAAATAGAAAGAATGGGAGAAAACCAACCAAAAAAAAAAAAACAACCCCAAAACGAACAAATAAACAAAGTCCACTTATCCTTGCACAGTTGAACAAACATGACAAAAAGGAGAAACAATTAGACAAACGACAACGATTTTTGCCTTTGAACATAAAATATGGCAAAGCATGTGGAAATTAAATTGACATTTTACGTAACATTCTCTTTTATCATTTTTCATATTGTTTTAACTGGATGAATGAAATTGGTTAAAATGATAAATTGATTATAATATTTGAAACAAATAAATGTGTTGGTCGATGATGGCGTTGACGAGTTCAATTGAATAACTGAAGCCAAATAAAAGAACCGGTAAATTATAAATCAGTGTGTTGTTTGTCTTTGTTTGTTTTATATAAACATTTAATTTTGATTAAAATTATAACTTTCAATGTGTAAAACACCAGATCAATAGTACCAACATACACCAAACTAAAAATTAACTCGACAACTTACGATAAAAAAGAATCACAAATTAAATGGTAGATGAAAAGTTAAATAAGAAAATAAGGAATGTGACGATCTGTCGGCCACACTGGGGAAAAGCTATAGTGGCAAACACGTCGACATCTCGAACGGTCGAACATTTGACAGCAATATTGTTTGCCGTTCCAATTGGAACAAACATACACAATCACAATCATGTGTGTTCAATAATGAACATGTCCAACACACATATTATTTGATATAGAAGCAATGAAAAAACAATTCAATTGATAAAATTAAGTTCTGAGATTTCCAAATTTGTCAGTTTCCCATTTCAATTTCAATATATTTTTTTTTTCAAATGCATCATCAACATTGACAACATTTAAACATGAATTGTAATAAAAACGATAATTTGTGTACAAGAATATTCAACTGTTTAGACAACAATTTTTTGTAATATTTAAATTTACCATAATTAACTTTAACTTTAATTTAAATTTATGGAAGAGTTAAATTTATGAAGTTCATAATACCGTATATGTATAACGAACATGAATATAGAATGTTCTTGTCAGTGTTTACGCAATGATGAAGATCATAATTTTCATCATCATCATCAACATAAAGTAGTTTATATGCCGGTCAGATTGGTTTGTTGTGTAAAAGTTCATTCCGGTACCAAAAGGGGAAAAATGTACGAGAATAGAATAAAAATAATGATTGCAAATTCAAGTACAACTATAGCTTTCTAGCAATAAAGTAAAATTATCTTTGAATGTTGGCGATTCTCTTTCATCCAAATTTGATACGCTCATTTAACATGACGTGCAAGTTGAATTATCGTTCCGATTGTTCAATTAAATGTATCATTCTTTTACAAATTGTCCACCATTTTTGCATTCCACTTTGATTGTTCTTAGGCTAATATTCTCCCTTTCGTGTTTTGATTATCAGACTCACAGTTAAACATGTATGTAAAAACATTATATATATGAAAAAAAAACTTTTCTTACTTTTACATTCTCAATCATCAATAACCGAATCTTCAGAAACTTTCCTCTCCTTCTTTTTTTTATAATACGATTTGGGTTAGTTTATATATGTTCATTTATTGTTCACTATTTTATGTTCGTTTTGTTTTGTATCTTCGTTAGATCCAAACGAAGAAGAAGAAGATGATGATGATGATGATGATGAAAACGAAGAATAAGAATAAGTATAAGTTGAGGACGACATGACAACACTAATGACAAAAGTCATTAAAACTATGTGTCGCTTTCGTTTTCTCGATGTGACTTCTCTTTTAAACGAATTGAGGGGAGTTTGGTTTCAGTATCGAACGGGGGACATGATGCTATGGTTAGTTTCAAAGCATTAGAATGATAGATAAATAGAGATAGACGACAAAAAAACTTAAAGAACCAGAGAGTAGGAGAGAGAGAGAGAAAGAGAGAAAATGCCGATCATTGCAAACTTGTCAGTGATGTAAAGTAATCAGACTCAGTGAATCATAGCTGAACATAGTGGAACACAATCCTACAACTAAACGAACATGATTTGCAGATGAACACATTCAAACATTCAATGATCGTGATCATATATTCTTGATATATCCAATTGTATTTTGTATTGAATGCTTGTATGTTTGAAATTTTTTTTTTTTGCTTGACAAAAGAATTTATAATCTTCATCTACTCTAACTCTGATTATCTTTAGTTTTCAACTTTATTTCATAGTTTAGTTTATTCTATTTGACCTTTTCATTAATAAATTGTTTTTGTCGCATTTTGGCAACAAGCAAAAGTACATGGGTCATGAGAAGGGATAGGAAAAAAAATGTTTCCTCATCATCAAAATGTATCAAGGGAAATTGAGAGGGGAGAGAGTTTGACTATTATAATTTGGCTCAAACCGAAAATAAGTTTTAAGAAGATGTATGAACTGAAATGAAATGAAGTAATAAAGCAAACAACCATTGAATAAAAGGCGGCAATCATCTTTATTGATGCTTACGTAAGCATATAATGTATTGAGTAGCATATTGTCTTTACCAATTTTGTTTCGTTTGTTCTCTTTTACTGTTTCGTTTGTTGCATTCATTTCAGATTGATTTAGTGTGAGGAACGAACGCAGATCTTCTATCTAAAACGAACTCTACCATTGTCGTACTATTGGTAATAGTATTAAAACATTCTCCCCCCGTTAGTTGGCATAATACACATTCGAAATTGTTCATGGAAAATTGAGAATCGAGACACAAACAAACGATTCATGCAAACAAATGCTTTAGAAAGATAGATTTCAAATTGATTCTGTACTTATTTTTTGTGTTGCGAAAACACGCATAAATCTTTTCCTCTATTCAGAGAGGAGAAGCGAAAAAACCGGCGATATCAATTTCGCACATGGGAGACATGAAATCCCATTCAATTCTCCAATCATCATCATCACCACTACCACCACCACCACCACCCCAACAACAACAACAACAAAAACAAAAAACAATGACAACAAATGCATTTCACCGATTTTGTTTCCTCTCATTGTGATGTTTTAGTGTTTTTATATTCGATTCTTGCCGATTACTGTTTTAAGTTATTTATAAAACTTGGATCATATTTCCAAATTGACCAATCTACTACTGGTTTGTCACCAAATCATTTCATCGATTTTTATTGTAGTTGCGTTTTTAAAAAAATATATGTTTCATTTTTTGTTCAAATTTTTGCCAACTTCATGTTTCGTATCGGAAAAAAATTTAATTCAATTAAAAACTCAATGTTCGGAATTTGATTTTAACTTAATTATTATTTTTTAAAAATCTGATAAAAGCAAACTGTGATGGTTACAAGATCGATACGATGCGTATTCCATATCAAATTAGAGCAAGAGAGAGAAAACATTCTTAAACTACTTAAATTATCTCCAAACTTTAAAATGGACCAGTGGTACAATATTTAGAAATTTAGAGTTTGATTCAATTTTATTTTTTTCATTATTTGGTTTGTTCTGTATCAATCCATTTATTGTTGGTACTATAACGTTGATGGCAAGTCATCATCACTATAGCATCGTAATATTTGCAAATATTGAACAACGGTTTAAATTGGTTATCAAAGTGAAGAAAGAATAAAAGACAAATGTTGGATCAACGTGATAGTGAATGTTAAATTACATTTACCAATTTAAGTGAGTTGCTGATATAACATAAATGTTTGTCTTGAATGAAAAGTACTAAGATGAGTTTTTTTTTACTGTGAATGATATTGCTTATTATGCCGAAGACGATGTGCAAGTCTAAAAATGAATGTGTCAATGAATGGATAGCATAGAAGTGCAAATTAGCACAATGATTTGCCCTTATTATGACACACACACATTTGTAACACAATCCAATGGACTCGTAATGGGCCGGTAGAATCATTTTCGGATCTACCAAAAATGATCCAAAGATCTTCATCAATCTCTCCCTTCTCTTTTAGAACATTTTAGCAACGTTCAAGATGATGATTTGAACGTGATCCCATCTCAACAATAACAAAAAAAAAGATGACGATCGTTGACTATTACATTTCCATCGTTGACTATACAATGATTGCTAGTTTTGCATTCAATTGTTTGTCTTTTTTTTCTTATATTTTCAAACGGTTCGTGCCTGAATTGGCTAATCATCCTCAATGATCATCATAGTTTTGACAATGATGATTTCCGATTTTTTTCCATATGGCTTGTGTTCATTGACAATTGTTCATCATCTGAACATTGAACCTTTTAGTCAACCAACCAAAACCAAGTAAAACTATATGAAATGAAGCATAACAAATGATAGGAATAATCAAAAGAAAAGAATCTTAATTTAATTTTTTTAAGTATAATAGAATTGCCTATTTTAAAAATTATTGAACTTTTTTGCTTGAAATAAAGTCATTCACATTCATTTACAATTACATACAAAAAATTATCATTTAAAAAATGTTCACTCTTTGAAATGTTATTATTCGTTTGCATTACAATCCAAATATTTTTTTTACCATAACAATTTGACTTTATTCAATCAATATATACAAACATGTACTAAAAACTCAGGTTTCAAGAAATTGAAAAAGGAAAAGCAATACCGGAACAGAAAGTCAATTTGAAACTCATTGAAACCTTTTGCATAAAAATATGAGTGAAAAGTTTCATTCAATATTTTCATGTGTAAATGTATTAGATTTATAGATGAGTAAAACATGGTTGAGTTTCATTTCAAAATATTAAATTTGGTCTATTTTTGGCTCAATCTCTTTATGATTTTGACTTGGGCAAATAAAATTTGTTTGGTTAAATCGTATTTCTTACATTCTTGTGTGGAATGAGGGATAATTATTATTCAAGTGAGCAAACGTGTCCTAATATGAATACTTAGTGAAGATTAAAAGTTTTTTTAGTTTTCTAATACTTTTTAGTGTTTTGATTTTCAATGAGTTTGAATAATAATGCCTAAATTGCAAATGTAAAATTGTGTACATTAAAAAAATCAATCAATTGTTATCAATTTGTATTCTTTAATTTAATGATTAACAAAGTTTAGTTTTAAGACATTTACTTCAAAAGTTTTGATCACAAATTCGATCATATTATGGTATAAATTGAAATTTGTTTTGGAATTTTACAAACAAAAATAAATGTTTGGAAAATAACGTATCAGAATAAAGATAAGACAGTTTCAATTTTAAATTCTATGCCGCTGCTAATCGATCATTTTGCCTTTAGTATTTATTTCAACCCATTTTACGTGCGTTTGGTTGACCACACTTTAAACAATAAACTAAAATTTCCATCTTTTTGTACAGTTTTTAATAAAAAAGGCGGCAAATTTAATCATGTTTAACAGTTATTCTTTAGGAAAGTGATTATTCTTTTAAATTCAACAATTTTTGGGTGGGTCTTGTTAGTGCTATATTGATTCTTTTTATTTAATTTGAGCATTCATTTAATTTGATTCATTTTTATATCGATTCTCATATTTATTTCTTAAATTGTTTTACATTGTCAGTATTTGTCTATAGAGAACCCTTCTTTGGATATAGCAAACGACCCATATAATTTATGAGCTATTCCATTTTCACTTCTATTCTTTATATTTGTGTTTTATATTGTCTGTTTATTTATATTTTTTATTATTAATTTGTTGGCTTTCCTATTTGACTTTTGCCATTTTTTGGTTATTTTTTTGTCGTTTTGATTCGTGAGACAATTTACTTGCAGCCGTTTTTGTTTGTCTGTCTGATTGGTAAACGATTCATTGTTTTGTAGACTATCGTCTCATTCCTTTTTTTCCGGGAAATATTTTCCATTTTGTCCATTCTTTTCTTGTTTTGTTTATTTCAATTTTTGGTTACAATCGAAGCAATAGAGACAATGGTTTGCAATTCCAATTTCCTATAAATAATAAATCGATTTCAATTTGTTAAAATTTATAGTTTCATATTATTTGCCAGTCATTCAATTTACCAATTCACAAATTGGCGTTTGTGATGTGTGTGTGTGTGTGTGTGTGTGTGAGTGCCAAAAAATCTTAATACTATCGATGGAACCTAACTTTAACATAAAAAAGTTTCCAAAATTACTTGAAAAGTAAAATAAAATGAGGCAATTGTTGCAGTTTAAACGATCAAATGAAATCGATTTTCCTCTCATTTCATATTATTTCAACTAGATTTTTTGCTGACATTTGCTGAACTGAATAAACATCTTTGCTATCAAAGCTTTCATCAATGTCTTTTTTCCTTTTTTTCTTCTTATAGTTAATGGACGTTTTTTTTCAAACGATGTTTAATTTATTGAAAGGTCAAAAATAAGATTTCTTATATTATTGTTTATTAAAATTGTTGAAAAATCTGTTTCATTCATCTGATCTGAACAAATGTGAAATATCGTATGCTTGAAAACTTTAAGCTAACTTTTAATTAACTAAAGTTCATAATTCATAAGTTTAGATTCATTTAGATATTATATTATATGGTTATTTGGTGATTTATCTTATTCTCATTTTTTGTTACGTCACATGTTTTGTTATTTATTTTAAACTTTGGATGTTGAACAAGAAATATGAATAAAAATATTCAAACGAGATTGAAGAAAAATGAACGGAAGGATAAATTTTAGTCTTTATTTTCTGAACCGATTCAACGTATTTTAGATCAGTAAAAACGGTTTTTTAATCAAATGTTATAAAAAAGACTTTTTCTTTTTCTTATTTAGGATGAAAGTCTTTAGGATGTTGGTTGAAAAAACGAAAGATTTATTTGAATGTCACAATATTAAAGTGTATATCTATCGTATATTCTGTCATATGGAAGAAGAGTGGTAAAATCTTTCCTTTTTTCTCCCTTTCTTCCTTTTTTTTCAATTCGTTCAATCAATGGATTGACATGGAAAGGACATCGAACTGGAATAGCAAGTGTCGTAGAGTGTGGAACAATCGTCGAATCACAAACTCGTGTCCCATTCGTGTAGTTACCACTGTTCCTCTATTCGTATTTAATGTAGGCTCCATTTCTCAAAGTCAATTATTCTCCTTTTGTTTTTTTTATATATATTATACACTTTCTCACAAACGAGTATAGTTGATATGTTATATATGCAAAATAATCGTGGTTTTGCTCTTGTTATTCCTCTTCACATTGTAGCTCATTGACGTTGTCGATGTTGAATGCGAACTTTTAAAATTTATGACTTCCAACATTGAAATCGAGAATCTTTTAGACCATTGTTTTCTTCGTCTGCTTCATCTATGAAGTTGAAGTGAACATATCTTTCTTTTGGAACATAGTAAAAAGACAAAAGTGAATTTAAATTCATTTTGACAAGAGACTGAGAGAGAGAGAGAGAGAGAGAGAGAGAGAGGGATAGAGAGAGAGAGAGAGCAATTTCAAATCGGGATTTGCATCGAGAGATTTACTTTCTTTGTCCAAAGTTCCAATGTTTAAACTTGCATATGTTTTTTGTCTCAATGAATTCAATTTATTATCATAAACAACTGTCTAAACAACCGATCCATAGACTGCAACAACAACAAGTAGAAACCATTTTTTGAAAACAAGTGACTAACTCTTTAAACTGTCTCTTGTTTGATATAATTTTCATTCTTTCATCTCGGTTTCGATCCCGTTTGCATAAAACTTCAAAAAGAAATTTTTAAAAATATTTGAACTTTTAAAATAATATTCTTTTTTCTTTTCTGATTGCTATAATATGTAGATAAGATTATTCATTTAACTTTTGATGTTTGAAACCGTTTTTTTCTTGCATAAAGCAAATCAGTACAATAGACATGGGAAAAGCAATCTAGAATGATTTCATGCGAATCCTTGATTGGCAGCTATCTCATATATAATAGAAAAACTGAGATTGTCCGTTATATTGAAATGCAATTGAAATTTTTTACGCTCTTTTTGCTACGGTTGATTCATTATGAATCTATTTATCTAGGTATCTTAAAAGTTAAGGTTAACTTAAAATGTAAAGTTTTTTGTCATACAACAATCAAATTCTGAATTTTTTTTATTGAAATAAAAATGATCATCTTTTTGGTTCTTACATGCGAATATTTAAGGTCTGTTTCTATTAGAACCCAAGTTAGCGTTGAGTTGAGTTTTTTGCGTTTACAATTAGACTAACTAATCAGCGTTAAACTTACCCTTAGTAGCTTTTTTTACTTACAATTTTTCTTCATGTGGCGTTGTCCGTCTATAATCAAAAATTTATCATTTTTATATGTGGAATGTAAATGTAATTTTATGCATACAATTACATCAAAGTGTTAATTCTTTGTTTCATGCCATATCTATAATGTAAATTTCAATATAGAACGAATAAAAGTCTCATTCCAATTTCGCTTAGATTTTAATAAACAATATATTATTGTGTATTATTTGACCACTTTTACGACAAAAGTTTGCATACCCTATCATGACAACATTTTCCGAATCGGTTTAAAGCAGTCTTAAATCATAAATACAAATAAAAGTATAGAATGAGTGGAAAAAAATTAATCCCGAATTTATTATTTTTGATATTAAAAACGAATATTAGTATTTTAGGAATATAACCTTTTGTATATTGACTTTTATTTGAATTGGTATAAATATGAATATCTTGTTCATAATTATTATCAAGTAAAGACTATGATACGATGATAATGAACAGACAAAAGAGAGTAGAAAAAAATACTGAAATTAAAAAACACTCCATTTTTTACTTCAGTCCGGGTTGTCAATGTTAATAATTTATGAAGAGAAAATTTTTAATTAAAAATTAAATTGCAATTTTTCTTTTTGGGTTAGTCTTGATCGGGGCGAATTTATTGCCATATCTTGCTTCATTCCACTTAAAGTCCACCATTAACCCTTTTTTTGTAGAAACGAGTTATTTTCTCATTTTTCCCATCTTATTCTTTAATTCACTATTTTTTTTCTTTTGTTCAATTACTTCCATTCAGATACAAGGCGGCCATGAGTGGAAAATTAATGATTAGTCCGAATATATCGTGACATAAACGTTGAATTTTACTTTTTTTTCTGGATAAAGTCTCACATTCTCCTCAACTCTCTTCACGTCAACTAATTCAAGTTTCAACTGAAGCTAACAGTCAACATCTGTTAACAATTGTGCATCGAACATCAATTGAGGGTCGCGTTTACCATCATCAACATTATACGTCAATGTAGGTTTAAGATCACTAAATAAATTAAAATATTCACAAAAATTAAAGGGTAGGCGTTTTTGTTATTATTATTATTTAATCTTTAAGTTCACTTCTGTTCTTGTTTTAGTACAGAATTTTAAAATGATATTATGACATTTTTTTTGGTTATTGAAAACCAATTAGCCCATGTGTTTGGTATTTATTTGAAATTTAATATTTTAACGATAAGTATTTTTTGTAATAATGTTTTTCTTACCTTTATGCTTGAAAAGTTTTGTTTTGGGTTTCGTTATTAATTCAAACCTGATTTTGTTTTGGTTGTTTCAGAGTATATAACCACCAAACCTGAAAAACATAGTTACATATTGGTACGTTCCATTATCATTATTATTATGGTTGAAAAAAACGGTCGATTTGTTTCGAACTAAATTGATTTCTATTTTTGTTCGTTTCAGAAACTTAAAATTTTTATTTATCTCATTATCATTAAAACTCTTTCATTTTTTTAAAAATCATGGCATAGCTCCAACATTGCAATTTATTGTTGAACGTTGATAGTTGAACTATTAGAATAGAAAACAAAAGAGGGAACACATTTCTTTTAATTTCATTGAAATCAAGAATAAGTGCACGATAACAAAGAGAAAAAAAAATTTCACTGTTTTCATTTCATTATTAAATTACATTAGAGATTTTTAGTTATCGGTTGTTTTTTATATGCTTCAACTATTTCTCTACATTATATATGAAATACTATGGTGCAATTAAGGCATAATCTGAATTTGTTTGAAAAAATATGTCTCAATCGCAACAAGCAAATATGGAATACATAATTGGATCATAATCATATGCATATATGCATTAAACATGTTTGAATTTGCAATCGATTTAAATGAATAAGTTTCCTTCTCTTCATTTCTATTCGTTTATTTCTTCTCAATTCTGGTCCACTTATTTTGTTGAATATTCTCAATGAATATTGTTATCATTTGAGAACCAGACTAAATTGTAGAGCAGAATAATACAATAGAAAGAAAAATAAACTACAATTGAATTGAGACTCGATTGCAAAAAAAAAAGCCAATTGAAACTAAAGTCATAACTTTTATTATTTTAAGAGTATTATTAAGTTAAATATTTTAATATGATTTTCCCTCTATACTTCCCGTCTAAGTGTACACTTTGAGACTTTATTCTCATGATGTATAAAGTAATAACTTGCATAAATGTAGAATCTATAATTGGTCAAAATCGTTTGTGTTCTAGTAAGAATTTTCTAGGTTGGTTGGGTAGCCTAAAATCTTGTAAGTTGTGAAAAGTTAAATGAATTAGTCATTGTATGTATTTGAATTTTAAGGTAGGAAAGAAAGTTAAATTTTAGGAAGTATGGTAACATTCATTCTTCTCCCACGTTCTTTATCCCAAACGTTTCCTTTGTGTCAGCTTAAGCTTGAGTTTTGTTCCCTTTTTTTGTCCATATTACTATACTAATGAGCACTAGTATCAATAATAAAGAATGCTATAGTAATAATAATTTCTAAGCTTAAGAGACGAAACATATGAAAATTATAAGCGAGGGCAAACGTTTGAAGTACATTAATAATTATATTCCATACTATTACTAATAAGTTTGAGGCTTTATGCTGGTTTCAGTAACATTTAGTCATTTATGGTTCATCTACCTAACACATATCTCAGACATTTCTCAAAGAAAGGAGTTGAAGCATAAATTTTAAATTAATTAAGATTCATAACATGGAGAACTTATTTCAACGCAAATTGTTTTCAAAATTATTTTTGCATTCGTATATTATATTGCATTATCATTCTTGATTATCATTATTACCCGAATGTATTATTTTGTCGTACATCTTTCCCTATTAATGAAGCCATCAACTATTGATGAATAATTCACCACATTCCGTTTGCTTAGATTGTTAGCTTGAGATGACATACGGCAAAACAAGAAGGAGGATAAAAGAAATAGTTGGAAAAGCATAATTAGATATCGATTCGATTATTTGGTCCAATTGGTTTGATCATCATCAATTCGTTACGAAAATTTATTTACGTACAATATTGCTTTAATATATATCTTTCGAATCTTAATTTTTCTTTTCTTCTTACAACTGCGATCAGGGAAAAAAATCTTGAGTTGTTTTGTTTGCTTTTTTAGCATTTTTTTTTGTTGAACTTGGCCGAACTTTCGTACTTAATCTACATTAATGCAATCACATCAAGGTTGATGTCGTTCTACCACCCGCAATGTTGAGCCGTTATTGTCGTTGTTTTTGACATCTTCAAGATTCAATATTATGAATATATGCATAAATATATGAAACAGCGTTGGAACATAGACACACCAAATTTCACTTGACCAGAATGGTTTCCTTATCTATATATATATATAAGTTGTTTTCACACATATTCAAATGTAAGTTGGCGTACATGAATAAAACAAATTGGAACATTATAAATGAAAACAAAACAAAAGATGCAATAGATGACAGCCTGAAGCTAATTTGTCATTGACAAAATTTCTATGACCAGAACGGCGACTAAAATAGTTCATCTTTCTTTCTACTTTTCTCATTCTCTTCCCTCACATCAACTGACAGAACATGAATAATGATCATTTAATAATTTCACAGTTTCATGTTTCATTTATATTATATATATAGTGAAGGATTCAGGTTAAAAGTGAATGACTACTTTTCTCGGATTATTCATTCGAAAATGTCGTCCGTTTCAATTCAGTAGGTCAAGTTAAAGAGCCACAGGAAAAGAAGAATTCAATTGATTTTTATAATAAATGTCAAATGTTTAAGCGGATTTATTTTTTGTGATCTGTTTTAATTACATTCTATTGTCGTTTATAACATTTCACTATTTATTTATTACATAACATATTATACTTTTATCCTTATGTAATACAAATTTTTGATTAACAAGAGTTGTTGAAATGAAATGATTCTTCATGCTCAAAATGTTTTTAGTTCTTTTACTCCTATGGTTTTATTGAATTCTAATTATGTATAATTCTTCTTTTATGAAGAGTAGGCGTTTTTTCTTACATTCACTATTTGCAATTTTATCCTTTCATTACATTTGTTTCTTTTATATAAAAAATATTTCCAAAATTTATTGTTACACAAATGAGACAATTTTTTGCACAAACAAAATCATCAACCCCAACTCACAGCTTAGTGCTCAAATCTAATTTCGATGAAAACTATGTGCCTATTATTTTGTCTTATGATGGTTGTTGTCCTAATTTTGTAAATATATAAATGAATCTAAATTCATAATTTAAAGTCGCTACGGTTTTTTCTCTCTTTCGCTTTGTTTCGTTTCATTTGTGGGGATTTCCAAATTGCCATTTGTTATATCCCATTCACTGTCATCATCTCGTATAGTTTAGTTGTGTAGATTTTTTATTCTATCTCTCTTTTTTTTTAAATTTTGTTTTGTATCCAACACTTAGGCCTTAGACCAAAACTAGACAGAAAAAAAAGGAAAAACAAAAGGACAACCAAAAAAACCAACCACCATCAAGTGTAACGCGAATAGATTAATGATTATAATGGAGACGAGCAAGAAACACGATGATGAAGATCGTGAAAAGAAGAAAATGTTCTTTCCTTCTTTTTTTTGCTGCGCTGTCCGAACGGTACGATTGAAAATAATCTTTACTTTCATTGAACCATGTTTTTGGTTTTTTTTTGGTTTTTACAAGTCTGTTCTTGTTCTTTCATGCAACGATAGCATTGCTATAGAGTTTTTAGAAACGCTTGATATGAAATTTTGAACTTTTTTTTAAGAGGCGTGGTTTTGTTTAATTAATGTAGCTTCTCTAAACAATGATCATGAATATCATTTCCACTATAAGAACTAAGGAAAACTATTGTTCATATTCCATTAATGTTATAAAAAAGGTTTTTTTTTTGGTTTTGCTATCTCATTCAAAATTACGCCATTCAGTAATTATGATTTAATTATAATATTTTAGTAGAACAATTTTTAAATTAAAGAACTCTTTCAAATTCCTCGGTTTATTATATTTATATGTGTTACCTCGTTTGTGTTTGACTCTTATTACTGAATGAATGTAAACATTTCCATTTGATAAAGTCTATTATAAATTTCAACAAAACAAGTGTCACACTAATTGAACATATCGGCATTGAATTATCAATGGAAAGTTTTCATTTCACTCAACAAAATTAGCTGATACAACGATATTGTATTTCATGACGGTATTTGAGAAAATTAGGTTTCATCAATGAAAATGTGAAGAATGGAAAATGTTGAAGCTACAGTGTTGAGACTTAATATATATGTTCATATTTGGAAATAGATAACCATGGTCTTTTAGTTCAATGTTGCCAACTACTTATCTCAATTCGGCTTGTAACATCTAATGAGTAATTGTGATAATCTTTTTGGATTGGTCGAACCGGGAGTATTCCTCACTGCCTTTCATCCTATATTTGTGTTCAATTCAATGGTCAAACACGCAGACATAAATACAGTAATTGCGCTATTTATTGCACTCTAACAAAACTTTGAGTCCAAAGAATGGGAACGGAAATAAGTTTTGAAGTGAGAGTAAGAAGTGGCAAACACTTTAATGAATCCAATTCGACTTATTTTTTTCTGTACTTTTGTTTTGCTTTTTAGTTTCCAAAAGATTGTGAGAAAATAAATAAATATAAATTATATATATTTCTAAATAGCTCACTAACAACATTACTCCATAATAATAATAAATAGTAATTATTTTATGATAAAGAACCAAAAATCCAATTGGCTGTTGAAAGTCTTCATTTGTTTTTGTCCAATTTCGAAAAATGTTACCAATTTTTCATCCTATCGTTCTTGTTTTCCAGGAATAAGAATTATTTTCATTTGATACGGTCATCTAAAAAAACAGAACTATTTGAACTTTTAAAAATTCATATTTATAATTTTGATATGAGTATTAGATTTTCAATTTTTCTTGTTTCTTTTTTAAAAAAAAGGGAAAAGAAATATTATGTTTAATTAAATCACTTTCAACTAGATTAATGGTCACATTCTCGAAAATGAATTTAAGGCTCCCATTGATGACGATGATCCGAAATATAATGTTGATATGAGTTCAACTAAAATGAATTATTCCAAAAGAGAATTTAGTAAAAACCAAGATAATAAAAATAATGGTTATTAACAAGGGGGTGAGAATTGAAAGAACCAAGATGAAAACCAGCAAAAAATGAACGAGAGGACTAAAACGATATCCGCTAGCTAGCTTTTGGGTTGTTTTGGGTTTTGGTTTGGACCGATGATGATCATCATCATTACCAACAATTATGATGAGCTCTAAAAAGGCTTCAATATAAAAATGAAAGTCAATTGCAATGCGACTTACGATTGGCAGTTGACAACGAAGACGATGATGATGAACAATTTACAAGCCAACATAGGCTATAAGACGAGTAATGGAAGAATGAGAAATCTTATAACCAGAAAATCAGGATTAGTTTTTTGCTAAATTTTATTGAAAGTTTAAAAAAAAATTTATAATTTTACTCTATTCAATAGAAACAAAAAATAATGAATAATGTCCATTCATTATGAACCAAATTTCCAAAATATTCCATAACTTGACAAATTACGAAAAATTAAGTAAATTTCTATTTAAGAAAATAAAAAAAACATCAACAAGAATAAATTAGATTTGAAAAAAGTTGAAAATAATCTCTATCAATCATCAGTAAAATGATCCCATCCGCTTTTGAGTAATTTTTTTTAATAAATAAGAAAATTATTTGCTCTTATTCACTCTTTTATTAATTTTTGTTTACTGCTCTGTTTGAATAGAATTTTAAATTGATGAGCCGATTTTATTATTTATAAAGAATATTAAGAGGATATTTGGTATTAGTAAATGAAACATAAAATGAAAAAAAATATAAATAGAAAATGACGGTTGATTCTTTCTGGAAGGAAGAACCGATTAACAAATGGAAATGGTTGAACTGAAAATGTAGAAAAGGGAAAAAAGTTGTGAATAGTCTTGTCTTGTGTGAATATATACATCGGAGAAATTAACTCAGTTTTGGTTGATGCTTCGTGGATAGATCGATCAATTACGATCTTGTTAGAATATGGGAGTGGTGTTACATTGTATGTGTAGAACACATTGGCCTATTCCGCTCGATTCAGGAACGAATAAAGTCAATGAATTGACTTTGTCCGCTTAGAGACAGTTCAAACCGAACGAACGAGTGAACAACACATTGTGAATGTGTGTGTGTGTTCAGGCCAATCAATCAACATGGCCCGAAGAGTGAGAACATGCCAAAGTGAAACAATGGTAAAGAGAAAAATCAATTTCTAGATGACAAACAACGTTGAAGAAAATATTGGTGCTAGAGTTTTGGTTCGGGGACCAAATGTCCAAACAACATCAATTTGACAGGTCTTCTTTACATGTGGATTTACGATTGTAACCAGTAAAATTGGATAAAATTAAAAAGTGAGACTTGTTTTACTGTTTATACTTTTTTTTTGTTTAACCGTAAACTATTTTTTCAACAATGTGAATCACTTTTAGATTAAACTTGTAAATTTGCAGAGAAAGAGTAAATGAACAAAATAAAATGAAAAATGATTCCGTCTTACGGTTGGATTCCATTTGAAGAATGTTTAAACTAAATGTGAAAATAAATAATTGAGTGTCCCATTGTTGTGGTATATATTTATATATATCGAACATGATGATGAAGATGTGATGTTTTTTTTATTATTGATAGAAATGGGAAGCGGAAAAAAACAACAACAACAACGACAATGTTTCAATCAATATCTTGAAATCATATTAATAGAAATATATTCTAAAAATAAGAAAAAAACCCCTATAGTTTTGAATCGTACAATAAATGGAATAAGTGTCGAAAAAAAAATGGTGACACTTTGATATTTCAAGTGTATCTATGCTTAAGTGAACATTACGCATCTCTCCATTTTTTTGGGTTCTTTTTATTTTGGAAGGAAACGAAAAAAAATCAGTTAAATATTTTTTGTTGAGGTAAATGCACTTATTTACTGTTATTATTTGATGTTTGCGTCATTCAACTTGAATGCAATTTGATTGTCGGCTTGTCGATTTCAATCAATGTTTGAAAGATATTTTCCCCTCTTCCAATCTTTCATATTACGCACCCACACACACACCCTGTAGTGTAGATGACCAATGGCCAATCAATGATCTGCTTTGCTTTGATTGGTCACTTTTCTTAGATTGAAATTGCAAGGAAATATACATGGAAACACATCGAACAAAAAAAACATCTCTTTCATTCACTTTAATGAACACAATTGTAAATATTCCAAAAAAAAGTATTTATACAAAATAACATAAATTATTCAGATTGATATGCCAAAAACATCAAAAATCTGATAAATTAAAATGTCATCATAGAAAAAAAATTCTGACATTCATATATAGATGTTGATCAATGTATATTTGTGTTTGTGTCTGTTTTTCTCCATCATATTTTTTTTTATTTGGGATGTTTGCACATTCTTTTATGAATTTCCATGATACAAATGAAACGGTATTGCTGTTTTTTTCTATGAAACGGGATTTTAGTTCTTTCAGATATTACAATATATGAAGATGGCAACGAACAACCCGAACATAATGTTAAATTAGCATCTGGCGTGTTTCTACGTTTCCTTTCCTCGTTTTGTTTGTTGA
>CAUYQG010194068.1:51-32327 GCA_963574415.1 Tarsius wallacei
GGTCGAGGCTGCAGTGAGCCATGCTCCTGCCCCCGCACTCCAGCCTGGGTGACAGAGTGAGACCCTGACTCAAAAAATAAGATAAAATAAGCCAGGCTCGGTGGCTTAGCCTGTCATCCCGCACCTTGGGAGGCTGAGGTGTGTGGATTGCCTGAGCCTGTGGGTTCGAGACCCACCTGGGCCACTTGGTGAGACCTCATCTCCACAATAAATCAAAAAATTAGCCAGGCGTGGTAGTGCGCGCCCGTAGTTCCAGCTACTCGGAAGGCGGAGGCGGAAGGATCGCCGGAGCCCAGCAGGTCGAGGCTGCGGTGGCCGGGAGCGGGCACTGCACTCCAGTCTGGGCGACGGAGTGAGACTCCGACTCAAAAAAAAAAAAAAAAAGTCTTGCCAATGGTGCACTCCATCCTAACAGCTGTGTATACAACCACCCCCATTGACCCATCTGCTTTCCCAGGTAGATAGATACCCAGGTTGTCTCCAGTTCCTGGTCACTGCAAATAAAGTTGCAACCAGCACTTTGTCCAAGTACACTGATGAAACTGAGAAAAACTTTTTTTGAGATATATTCTCTCTCTCTCTCTCTCTCTCTCTCTGTCTCTCCCCCCACCCCCACCCCCCGTCCCAGGAGCAGAATTGCTAGGCCATAAATACATGTAACCTTAATTTAACCAAGTAGTGTCAGATTCTAGAATCACTGCCACCCTGTCCGTCACACCTTTTTTGCCAGTGCAACAGTGCAATAGGCCTTCAATTCTGGCTGTGCGATACCTGGAAAAGCACCATGTGAACTTTTAAATAAAATCAATGCCTGAGTCATGCCCAGAATGTTTGAATCTGACCTGGGTATTGGATATAACCTGGGTATGACCTGGGTGTCAGATATTTTTTAAAATCTTTCTGATTCTAATGCATAGCAAGGGTAGGGAATCTCCAGTGTAAAGTGTGGCCTTATTGCTTTAATTTGCTTTTTCCTCTGATTGCTCATGATTTTGAGAACTTCTTCATACACTTGTTAACTTTAGGGGTTTCTTATTGTGAGGAACTCTGTTCCCCCGTAAATTTGTATAATTGAAGGCAAGTTAAAATTGTGACCAGGTGTATATTTAAAAGGAAAAACATCATGCAGACTGAGAGATACGTGATAGCATGAGGAACGAACTGTCTTGCCCCCCTTAACCTCAGTGATAGTGGGATTAGGACATCCATCTTATTGTACAAGGCTGTGGTCTTTGGAAGCCACCACCTCCTCCAGGTGCTACTTTCTGAATCACTTCTCAGCACCAGCAGAATTCGGGTTGGTGACAGTGCAAGCAAGGACCCAGTCAGCAGTCTCTCTGTATCACTGCACTCAGACAGTGCTCTCTTGGCTAGCAGTCTGCCCTTACCAGTTGACCGGGGCCAGCCCCTGCCTCACACAGTATGGTGGAAGTTCCTCTCTCATCACTCACTGTAACCGTCCCTGCCCCGGCATGTTACAGAAGCTTGTAAATAGCTGCTGGGTGAAGAACTCTGAGTGTCTGTGAGTGAGCTGGCAAGGGCAAAGATCTTATCTGCATCCGTGTTGCCCAGCAGCTAACCCGATAGCATGTCTAGCTGAGACTTGAATAT
Source organism: Tarsius wallacei (assembly GCA_963574415.1). NCBI lineage: Eukaryota > Metazoa > Chordata > Mammalia > Primates > Tarsiidae > Tarsius > Tarsius wallacei. Next base: position 1,663 of record CAUYQG010194068.1, read on the forward strand.
TCAGCAACATCAGAGACTGACTGGGAACCTGCACAAAGCTTCAGACATAGGGTGCAAATCCATTGTGCTGTATGGAGGCAGTGCAGAAAATGAGAGGTACTGCTTTGTTGCCCACCTGTCCACTGAGGACTGAATTATCCATTAAAGCCAAGGAACTTCAGGGTCTACAGTGGTGTCTGAGACCTGACCCCAAAGGAGAAAGAAAAAAAGTAACGAGTACAAAATTTTAAAACTGACATTCAAAAATTAATAAACCAATATTCACTATACCTTGACTCATGTAATTATGTGTCAGTTGTAGTCAATGTGGGCCATGGCTATGTTTTCATATGCTTCATATGAGAAGGAATGGGAGTCTAAGAGATGAATGCCTCTGGGATACATCAGTCTGCAAACCCGGGAGCCTAAGAAGGACCCAAGTGACACCTCAGCACCAAGTTTCCTATGTCTTCGTCACTCAGCTGATTGGTTGAAAAATATTAGAGAATGCCTAAAAAATCTGAAAATCGACCTCCCATACGACCCAGCAATCCCCCTTCTGGGAATATACCTGGAGGAACACAAATCACTCTATGAAAAAGATAACTGCACAAGCATGTTTATTGCAGCACTATTCACAATAGCAAAAACATGGAACCAACCATGCCTCCCATCGAAAGTGGACTGGATAAAGAAAATGTGGTACATTTATACCACATGGAATATTATGCAGCCATAAAGAGAAACAAAATTATGAGCTTTTCGGCAACCTGGATGGAATTAGAGTCTATAATACTCAGTGATTTATCACAGAAACAAAGATCTGACATATACTCACTCATAAATGGACCCTGGACATTTATCTTAATACTATAAGAAAGGGATTGGCAGTAGTGGGACACTGCCGGGGGGGAGGGCACATAACAGCAATAACCCTCACTTGTACCCCACATTTTAAAAATAAAATAAAATAATTTTTTAAAAAAGAAATGTTAGAGAATGCATTTTAAGGTCATATTACATCGGTCCTATAACCCAGCCCTGGGTCTCCCCCTTGACTGTACATCAGAATCACCCGGACAGCTTTTAAAAATCCCAATGCTCGGGGTGCATCCTGCCCCCAATTACATAAGTATCTCTGGAAATGGACTCAGGAAATCAGGATATTTAAAATTTCCAGGTGATTTCAACGTGCGGCCAAGTTTGAAAACTGTTGACTTTGAGAATGCCTTCATTCGTCTCTCTTTACATACTCTTTGTTTAAATAAAAGAGGCAATTTATTAGAAGGATACAAAGGCTCTTGCAGGGATTCCAACAGCTGTAATGGGTCAAAAGCTAGAACTCTCTGAAGTGGAGCATGCCGTCACTGTCGGCTCGGCTAGGAAGAGAATCATCCTAAAGGACAGTCCTCTGTGAACACTGCATCAGGGACTAGATTGTGGATTGATTTCTGCTCGCTTTCTGATCCTTATCATCCTTTTTGCTGGCCTCAAACTTGCCAAGCTCATGTTGGCAGACATTCATGAGCTCATTCAGGCTTCTCTGAAACGGTTCATTTCAACAGCTGGAAGAGCACCCCGGGTCTGAATGTGTAAATTAATTTTGCTCTCTGAAGGACGGGTGGTAGTGTCACCACAAAATTCCACTTCCAGGTTCTTCATGATCATCGAACTCAGAGACTTTCCCAGGGAATGGTCCTCCCCGTGCAACACAGCACACAGTGTCTATCTTTTCCAGCTGCCTGGATCATTTCCAGAGCTGTCGTCCTCTCGCCTTCAGTCACTGAGGTGTTCAATCCTGGTATTTTTCTCTCCAGCTCCTAGACCTCTTCCATTTCCAGGGCAGTGTCTGGGACCCTCAGTTGGTGCTGGTGGAGCAGAGCCTCAGTCCCATATTGCAAAACGTGCCAGTGTATATACACTCTTAATTTCATCAGAACCCAGGCCTCTTGTGGGAAACAAAGGCCAAACAGACCCCAGGGAAGTTGTTTCCAGAGCGAAGTTGTTTTTCTGAATTCTCTAAACAGTTTGCTAGATCTGCTAGACAAACTGGTAGAGTTTTTCATTGCTCAGAATACCAAAAGCATATACCAAAAGGGCCGCAAAGTTTTGACTCCATATTCTCTTCTGATGTGTCGGTTTGGATATTTATGATCCCAAGTTCACAACGGCAATTCCAAGGACATGTCAAGATATCAGCCAGCACATACCCAAAGCATACAGTTCCATAGATTCATAGAAACAAGACTTTTCTCTAAACTCTGAGCCCTCTGTCTCAGTCTTCAATGAGAACTTTGGAGTCAGAAGAAAAATTGAAGTGTTTCACCTCGGAGTCTTTTTAACACAAGGAGTGGGCGGGGAGAAGATGGGAGGAGGAGTAATCTAACATTTTCTTACTGAGGCTTAAAGCCCACCACCACCCACAGGGAAGAACACCCAAGCTCAGGAATCATGGTTGTGGGGCTCACAGCTTTTCTTCACGGAGATAAAAATAAACACTGGTTTGAGAAAAAACGAGTCTGTCCTAATGATAATTGATTTAAACATTCACTAGTTTACATCACACTCATGAGCAAATTTTGGAATGCTGCATTTCAAGCCCTTGAACCCAAGCTTGGCAACTGCTTTCATTCCTCAAATAATAATGAGGTTCTGAGTCCCGTGTTTAACAGTTTCTTCTAGGAAGAGGAAAACTAATGCATTCAATATTATCTGCAAATTTACAAATTATCTTTCCCAGTTATAAATATTAGTCTAGGCTCAGCATTTAGCTATGGCCAGTGTTCTGTTCGTCATTTCCATTCAAGAAGCATCAACTTGATCACAATGAAGGAAGGTAAAACTTGTTCAAACTTTTAAGAATATTTAAAGAGAGAATCCACAGCATGGGAGAAAAACATTTTCAAGCTGTCCTTCCTACAAAGGCCTAACATCCAGCATCTACAAGGAACTCAAACCGTTTGACAGGAAAAAGACAAACCCATTAAACAATGGGCAAAGGACATAAAAAGACACTTCTCAAAGGAAGACATACAAGCAGTCAACAAATATATGAAAATATGCCCAGGCTCAATGATCAATAATCATCAGAGAAATGCAAACCAAAACTACAATGAGATACCACCTCATACTGGTAAGGATGGTTATCATTAAAAAGCCGAAAAATAATGTGTTGGCGTGACTGCAGAGAAAAGGGAATGCTTCTACACATTGGTGGGAATGTAAGCTAGTTCAATCTTTGTGAAAAGCAGTATGGAGTTTTCTCAAAGAAATTGAACTTTCCTATGATCCAGCAATCCCTTTTCTGCGAATATACTCAGAAGAACATACATTGCTCTACCAAAAAGACACCTGCACATGTATGTTCATTGCAGAACTATTCCCAATAGCAAAAACGTAGAACCAGCCCAGACGCCCATCGAAGGTGGACTGGATGAAGACCATGTGGTCCATGTCCATGGTAGAATACTACACAGCCATAAAGAAAAACAAAATCATGTCCTTTGCAGCAATAGAGATGCAGACGAAGACCATCATTCTAAGTGAACTAGCACAGAAACAAAAAAACAACCTGAATACAGCATGTTCTCACTCATAAGTGGGCCCTAAACATTGGGCACATAAGCACAAAGGTAGGAACAGCTGATGCTGGGCGCTACCAGGAAGGAGGTATAAGGTGCACACAATCACCCACTGGGTACCATGTCCACTATCAGAGGAAGAGAAGGCTCTCTAGAAGCCTAAACCTCACCTGCATGCAATCTACTTATGCAGCTCATCCTCACATTACCCCACAACTCTAAATTAACATTTGAAAAAGTAATATCTTACTTTCAGAAACTGATTTTCTCTTAGGTTTTACATCAAAAAATGCATAATTAATGACTATTTTCTTATTCCGTGTTTAGGGCAAAAGGTGAAATTACAGGGACACCATAGTTATCAACAACAATTGCTAGATCCAAAAGAACTTTTAGGACTGTCAAAAGGACTTTTTGAGCATCAGTGGCAATAATGGTAGTTCCTTGGTGGGTGGTGGTCACAGCTTCAGTGGTGTGTGTTGTGTTCACTTTCACGGAGGTCGCATGTTTTTCCCAGCAGAGGCTTAGAGGTTCCAATGGGCCAAGCAGTCAGCTCATCACACAAGACTGTTGCTGAGTGAGGCTTTGAGATGAGAGATTAAGGGTGTGTGTTTCTTCTTCTGTTACTTCCCAGATGCCCATCAGCACCCCGTGGTTACTGTGCTCACACATACTAAGAGAATCACAGCCACCAGTGTGAATGACTTCCTCTCAGCCAGGAAGAATTGAAGTAAATATACAATCAAAGAAGAAATCATTTCCCAGAATGTAGAGATGACAACGGCCAATATCCTCTACTTTCTGACTTCTCCCTTGTAAATCATGCATATTTAAGTAAAAAAATGTTGAACCACACAGAAAACTAGATCTATCGACCTACGTATTTTTCATTACTCCGGCACAGGTTTTAAGAGTGGTTATAACAAGCTCATGTGGAAATATTTTGAGCTGGTGCAACTCAAAATCTAACACCTTCTGTAGAGGAAAAACCAAGAGGACTTTTTACTGGTTCAAGAGGATTTTTTTTGCTTTTTTAATTGTAAAAGCAATGTATGCTCATTATTTAAAAATTGAAACTATTCACAAATGTTTAACACAGAAATGGTAAGTCCTCTGATGTCACAATTTGTAATAACTACTGTTGAATATTCTTCTAGGTCTTTGAAACTTAGATTACTTGTTTTATTTTTCCAAAACAGGATCATAATTATAGATTTGGTTCTAAGAAATCTTTAAATGTATTTTATTTCCATATCTGATTTTTTAAATTTGTTCGTTAATTTGAAGATCTGTAATTGTGATTGGGAAGAACCAACAGAAATTCCTCTTGGTTTTACCCTTACAGAAGGTGTTAGATTTTGAGTTATACCAGCTCAAAATATTTCCACATTCATTCATTCCACCAACTAGTATTCCACAAATACTTAGTTGCCTTTAATGAAACAGGTACTCAGGTGCTGGCACTTTATAACTAATTGAATTATACCCAAGCAAGACATATAAAAGTATGATAGTTTTAAAAGAAAAATAAGCTCAGAGGCTTTTACGACCCGACAAGGAAGAAAAACAGAAAAAAAAAATCATACTACCTTACCCCTGTAATTCTGTGATTGACAATTCTGACTAAACAAGAATACCTGGTGTGAATTCAAATCTTTTGACTTGAGTTTACACTTTCCCTGTTATTCTGGAAATACCTTAGCCATAGTCTGCAGGTCTGGTTACTTGGACTCAAGAAATGCTTCAGAAAGGGAGAAACAAAGTAGGTGAATTAATATGGACACCAGAGGAAAGAGGCTTCCTGAAGTATTCTGGACTATTCTTTAAATGAAAAAAATAGCCTCAAAAGACCTTGGACTCCAGACACTCGACAGCTTCACGTGCTCTGAGAAAGTGCTTCTTGGTTTGCACCAAGCAAGTAAAATGCTACTATTAGTGGAGTCACCGTTAGAGAAATCAGTTGGCAGAGATGGCATTTTCCTACTAGTCCACTGCTCTCCATACCTGCACAGTCGGCATCTGGGAGAAAGTCCATGCTCACTCCGACCTGAGTACTGCTGCTCCCACTGGGATACCTGCCTCTTATCTTTCCCTCAAGCACTACCAGTTTCCATGTTCATCATCCAGGCTCAAATTCAAACCTCCAAGAAAACTCTTGTTCACCTTCCAGGCTCAAATTCATGTTCACCATCTAGGCTCACATTCAAAGCTCCATGAAAACTCCTCCAATAGGTGACAACTCTTCCTGCCTTATTGCAGTCTGTACCATAAAATGTATCACTTAACTCTTACAGAATCTTTCGTTATTTTCAATTGGTTACTATATCTATCTTTTGGCTCTCAAACTAGCTTGCAAATACATTGAGAATAAGGCTAAGACTTAAAACATCTTAAAATCTGTAGCACACCCATAAAAGGCACATATTGGTTGCCTGGTAGACTGGAATTTATTGCCAGAATGTTACAAATATAATTTACACACACACGCACACACGCATGCATGCACGCACGCACACACATGCAAAACATCGCCCAGATCTCTGTCTAGCACACAGTGATATTTGGACATAGCATATATAATAGGAGACAATAATTTAGAATAAATGAGTGGGCTGTTTCAGGAAAGGCCAATGGGTTCTGAAAGCCAGGGCGAAATTTTTAGGCTTACCTTGGATCTGGAATCACTCACATGCTGTCTTCTGTCCCACTGCTCTCTGGTTTTCTCTCAGTCCCCAGAATTGTCTTTAACCTGGTAAGCAACTTGGAGGAAATCTTGTTTTGCCTTTGACAGTCTCTTTCAAGGATTTGCTGGATGATGGATCAGGATGAGCTTTCGGCGTGATCCGCTCATGAAGGTTGATGTGCTCAAGAAGGCTGGAACATGTCAGGGACAGATTCCCAGCCACTGACTCCATAGGATTCGAGCCAGCCCAGGGATCCTGGATCCTGGTGACCCAAGCCGAGACACACAACTCTAACCTGATACCCACCAAAATACACCTAAAATGCAGTTTCTGTTCCACTGGGACTTTTTCTCCTTTGTGTTTTCAGCAAGATTATTTTTTTCTGCTATAGCTCCGGATTACTTCCTACTAAAGAGAATCAAAACATTTTACTGGAGATTGCTTTTGCAGTTTCTGATTTGTAAGTCCCTTTGTTTCATTGCCAAGTTCTTTCTGGGATGAAATTTTGAGATCATTTCAGAAGTCTGAAGTATGCCTGATACTAGCTCTTATTATTATAATGGTTTTTTGACACAAACTTTACGCCAATCACAAAATCGCACGTTTTAAAGACAGAAGAAACTTAAAAGCTAGCTCTTTGCTGGTAGTCTCATATAAATCAAACGAGCAGTTTATTGGTGTCTCTGTAAAGGAGCTTGATTTCCTGATCCCTTCTACCTCAGCAATAAATAGCATTACAGGAGAGGACTGAAATTGGCTCGCTGTTGGCCTCCTGCTCCAAGGCCCACAGGGCAGGGATCTGTGTCGGTTTTGCTCAGAAACACATTCCAAGTCCTAGAGGAAGGACCAGCAAATAAAGGCACTCAGGAAAGACTTGTTGCTGAATGTGGGTAGCTCTGTTTTCAACTCTATTCTCGAAGGGTCTTAGGAGAGAGGCACTCTTTTCTTAGGCTTACGCCTCACTGCTCCTTTTTTTTTTTTTTGAGTTGGAATTTCCCTCTGTTGCCCAGACTGGAGTGCAGTGACATGCTCACGGGCACTTCAGCCTCGACCTGCTGGGCTTCAGCGCTCCTTCCGCCTCAGCCTTCCAAGCAGCTGGAACTACAGGCACACACCACCACACCCAGCTAATTTTTTCTTATTTATTGTAGAGAAGAGGTCTCGCCAAGTTGCCCAGGCTGGCCTCAAACCCATGGGCTCAGGTAATTGTCTAACCCGGCCTCCCAAAGTGCTGGGATCATAGGTGTGAGCCACCGCGCCCGGCCAATATTTTTTCTCGTCTATTTTTACCCAAAGAATGTTCCTGGAATCTGCATTTTTTTATCTTAGGTTTATTTGTTTGCCTTTTTATTACAGATCTTTTCATTGACTTAATTACTTTTTTCCAAAAAATTCACACATAAAGTTGCTTTAAAAATACATGTGTATTTTAACAAACAATGACATCCACCTCATCACAACCCCAGCTGAAATATAAAAATTGGCCAGTATTCCAGAAGCCTTTTTCATGCCTTCCAGATCACAGGGATATCTCCTGCCTAGAGGTAACCATTATTCTGATTATTATAGTAATTATAATAATTACTTGTTATATAATAATTACTTGGGGTTTTTTTGTACTTTTGCACATGCATATGCAAGCCTAAGTCACTTTTATTACTCTATTTTTCCTCCACAAGTTTGAAATTTGCATGTTTATCTTAGAACTTACAATTTATCAGAGTCTAAGCTTATTTTAACCTCACCATTCCCCAAGAAAACACGAGAACCTTTTTAAAGTTTTCTCGGGTTTTTAATCTATTTTTTAAAATTTTATTTGCATATATCTAAGAGGCAGACATGCAGATTTCTTACATGTATATATTGCTTGGTGGCTACGTCTGGCCTCTCAGGGCACCCATCACCCAAATAGGTCTACTCTCTGGGATGGCTTCTGTTATCAACCCTCCTAATCTGAGTTTCCCCAGCAGTAGACGCTGAGATAAGAATCTGAGTAAATTCACAGGAACAAAGAACAAAGAACTGAATATCACACGTTCTCACTCATAAGTGGAATTTGAACAATTATTATAATACTGTAAGAAAGGGATTGGCAGTAGTGGGAAACTGCCAGGGGAGGCGGGCAGTGGGATTGGCAGTAGTGGGAAACTGCCAAGAGAGGGGGGTATACCTCATCCACAAGGGCACCTGCATAATGGACATTTGTATACCTAGCCCTGAATTGTACCCCACATCTTTAAAATTAAAAATTGTTTTAAAAAAGAACCTGAGTAGTCTGTGTGGGAGGGAGGTCATTCCAGAAGGTACCAACAGGGGAGTAAAGTGAGGTTAGAAAGAGAAAGAGCTAAATACAAAGTATGTAAATGAGCAGGTCACTATTGTAGGTACCTGGGGCTCAGTCCTGCTGAGAACTTCTGAAAAATGGTGCAGAATTGGGACTTTACAAACCACAGCCCGTGGGCCAGGCCTAACCGCAGCTTGTTCTTGTAAGTAAAGAAAACATTAGAGTGAATACATAAACCAGTGACATCGTCATTTATTATTACTATTATTACTATCATCAAACATGGTGCACTGTGATAAGTATATGTGCTAGACCTTTACACTAAAGAAAGCAGTAGCAGTAGCTTTCTTTACACTGGTATCACCACAACACATAAGTAACACAATGCATTACAACATGACAATGGCTACAACATCACTAGGAGATAGATGTTTTTCAGCTCCTTTATAATCTTTTGAGAGCACCGTTGTGTGGTGGCCCATCCTTGACTGAGACATCACTGGGTGGTGCATGACTGTGTTTCATGAGTTTCCTTTCTGTGGATCAAAGAATTTATGCATACCTCTTTTTTTATTTTTTATTTTTTTTGAGTCAGGGACTTACTCTGTCACCCAGACTGGGGTGCATGATCACAGCTCATCACAGCCTCAAACTCCTGGGCTCAAACCATCCTCTCACCACAACCTCCCAAGCAGCTGGGACTACAAGCATGCGCCACTGTGCCCAGATAATTTTTTATTTTTTATTTTTTATAGAGATGAGGTCTCACTATATTGCCCAGGCTGTTCTCAAACTCCTGGGCTACAGTAATCCTCTCACCTCAGCCTCACAAAGTGCTGGGATTACAGGCATAAGCCACCATGCCTGACCTTTTAACATTCCTCATTTTTTATAGGTTATATCAAATTGACCTTTATGAAATCTGTACTGACAGTATCAATCTTCTCTGATTTTGCAATTCTGACAGGCAAAAACTCTTATCTTATTGTAATTTTAATTTGTGCGTCTTTTTAAAGAGAAATTAGCAATAGTGACATCATATGGGTGCTGGTCACTTGTTATTTCTTCCACTATAAATTACGTATATACTTTGCCCACATATCTGTCATTTTTTATCTTTTATTATTTATTACAAATAACTCTTCTTTTATGTGGCTCTGAATCTGTTTTTTTTTTCTTTTCTTTTTTTCTTTATTTACAGTACAGTGGGTGGGCACAAAGATTCTGGAGTCAAACTGCTGGTGTGGAATCCTACTTTGGACACTTTTTAACTATGTGCCTTTGTACAAGTTATTTCGTCTTCCTATGCCTATGCTTCTTCACATACAAATATTGCAAATGTTGACATGAATACTTCCTACCTTCTAGAATGCTGTGAAGATTGAAAGAAATAAGGCTTGTTAAGTGCTTAGAAAAGTGCCTGACATAAGGCCATCGCTCCATGAATACAAGTCATTATTCTGCTTCCAGAGGTGTATTTCTGAGCCTCAACCTCAGTTTCCTCATCTGTCAAACAGGCTGACGATACTTATATCTTAGACTTATTATGGAGGTTAAAATAAAGCAAAGGACTTAGGGCAGTAATAGATACAGAATAGGGCCTTGCAACATATGTCTATCATATTATGTTCTATTATAATGGCCCAGTTAGAATATAAAATATTACATGGGTCATGTTCTAATAGATCTTCATAATGTAATGGCTCTTTTTGTCACCTGAAGATCATCCTATAACAGAGATTGCCACCACTTAGCTTCGGAGTAAATGCTAGTATTTGTGGTGGCTTCTTATGTAATTGTTAGAACTTAGTTTTTTGGGGGTTTTTTTTGAGTTGGAGTCTCACTCTGTCACCTAGGCTGGAGTGCAGTGGCCGCTCCCGGCTACCGCAGCCTCGACATGCTGGGCTCCGGTGATCCTTCTGCCTCAGCCTTCCAAGTAACTGGAATTACAGGCGTGCGTTACGTTACCACGCCCAGCTAATTTTTTGATTTATTGTAGAGATGAGGTCTCGCTTGCCCAGGCAGGTCTGGAACCCCCAGGCTCAGGCAATCCACTCACCTCAGCCTCCCAGGCACGGGATTACAGGCTGAGTCACCGAGCCTGGCAGAACTTAGTTTTTCTGAGCACTGACTAAATGTCCAGTATTTGACTAGCTGCTTCACATGTATTGTCCCATGTAATTCTCACAGCAACATGTGAGGTAGACACCGGTATTATCTATCTGTATTTTACAGGTGATGAAACTGAATTGTATGTAAATTTAAAACTTACCCAGGGTCACATGTTTATAAGTGGCAGACAGACTAAAACCAGACATTCTGACTCCAGAGTTCTTGACCTTGACTGCTAAAGTCTGTCGATCATTAGCACTCTAGGTAGAACCTGTAAGAGCTTTATCTTTACTCCGAGAATAGCAGATTAAATCTCCAATTTTATGTGTAATTTAAAAAGAGGAAGAAAGGCTGTGGCATTTTATTAGCGAACCTTCCTGTGATGACTAGTTGTCCACCCAATATAGAAATATAATCAGCCGGGCTCGGTGGCTCAGCCTGTAATCCCGTGCTTTGAGAGGCCGAGGTGAGTGGATTGCCTGAGCCCGCGGGTTCAAGACCCGCCTGGGCAACTTGGCGAGCCCTCATCTCTACAATAAACCAAAAAATGAGCCGGGCATGGTAGCGCGTGCCTGTAATTCCAGCTACTCGGAAGGCTGAGGCGGAGGGATCGCCGGAGCCCAGCAGGTCGAGGCTGCGGTGGCCGGGAGTGGCCACTGCACTTCAGTCTGGGCGACAGAGTGAGACTCCCACTCAAAAAAAAAAAAAAAGAAATATAATCACATTTCCAAGTTACATTGATTTTGGTCTTCTATAAAACCTTACAGAATTATCAATTATTTTTCCATGATGACAGGTCTACCCAATAACAAAAAGAGGAAATAGAAAACATCTATGTATTTTTTCACAAATAATATTGGCTTAGAAATAAATTTTTAAGTGAATCCCAGGCTGAAATGATCCAGACAATCCGCCTGTGTGTGGATCTGAGAGGTCTTACGTTGTGTTAAAGTGCCATCTACAGCAAACATTGAAATCTCTGCACAAATGTGTCTGCTGGATCACCCTTCCTGTGCTTACTTTGCTATCAACGACCTACATTAAGTCTCACTCCATCCGTCGAGGTCCATTTTCACTCCATGGTGATTTCCATTTGTTATTAACATCTTTTGGAATGCAGGGACTATTTCTGAAAGGAAATGAGCCAGTCCGACATATCTGGAGGCTTCACAGATGGCATTTTTTAGAATGGTTTTGTTTCCACTTTGCTACTGAAAAGTCCTTTTAGACCCCTTTGCAACTCGCAATAATGCACTCACATTAACTGATACATGATGCGTGCTTCCGCTATTTTTCCTCTGCTTCACTTGGCAATTAAACACATGATTTCCCTGCAAATGACTATAATTTTTTGCTTCCATAATATTTATGTCAACTCCAAAGGAGCTGGGAGTTGGCATCCTGCAAACCTGACCATCTGAGGCAATGGCAGCAGCATGTAATTTCATCTGGATCCACTAATTACTGGATGATCAGAACACCAGAAATAAAAAATCATATGCTGAAAAACCATAATGCGTGCCCTCAGCTGGCTAAATCAGTCATTTGAAACCGTGCACAAATGAGCACATCACTTTCTGAGTGATTTATTGCTGTTTTGGGAATACATACTGAGCTTTGAAAATATTTCATTTGACCTGAACTACAAACTTTGAGAGGAAAGCGACTCAAAACGCCACTCAGACGACGTCAAGAGGTCTGCGGAAGGGGTCCTGTTCACGTCCAAAGGTATGAGCAGAGAGCCCGTGTTCTGCAGAACCGTCCATGAGATTGTCTGGACATGGAGACAATAAACTGAAGGCAGAATTCAGACTCTGACACGTGGTTATGAGTGTGTCTACATCTGAGCCTCAAGGAAAGAAGATGCGGTGTCGTGTAAGCTTGTGCTGCATCCCAGGAACTGCCAGCTTCCTCTTCCCACATTCCACATCCACTGAACCTTAAACATTAAAGCAGGGCAGTTGCCTCATTTGCATGTAGTACAACTGAGATCTAGAGAGGTAAAACGATGCTCCCCAAATGACACATTGAAACAGAGGCAGAGGCCAACTAGGAACCTGGCCCATTCATTCCAGTCACTTCCGCCTCGCCACCCGAAGTCCTGGCTGTGTTCACAGGTTGGTTTCCCGCTTCACTGTAGAGGATTCACCCTGGCTTGCTCACCGGCCCGTCCGTGCTCATGGCAACTGTCCTGATGAACAGACTCTGGCTTTACAGAAGCTCTTCCCTGCTCTGGACCTCCGACGACCTTCCAGGTTCACATTCACTTGGCAGACATTTATTGGGCATGGATGGATGTACATTCAGATTGACCATTCCCTAGGCCCTGGATATATTAAAGCAGCATACAGTCCAGTCCTGCTATTCACAGTAGTTCTATTCTATAAAGTCTCCACAAATACTGATTTAGCAAATACTGAACTGTGTGCTCCTAATGGAAATACAGGGCTAGGTTTGTGAGAGGCTCCCCTCACATTTTATCAACTGATCAATACAGAGTCATGTTTTGTGTTTAAAGATACCTTGCTCAAGATGTACTGTTGGCCAGGTGCGGTGGCTCAGCCTGTAATCCCAGCACTTTGGGAGGCCAAGCTTGGTGAGAGGATTGCCTGAGCCCAGGGATTCAAGACCAACCCGGGCAACTTGGTGAGACCTCAACTCTCCGATAAATCACAAGAACTAGCCGGGAGTGGTGGTGTGCAGCTGTAGTTCCAGATACGTGGAAGGCTGAGGCAGAAGGATCACCTAAACCCAGCAGGTCAAGACTACGGTGGCCGTGAGCGTGCCACTGCACTCCAGCCTGGGTGACAAGAGTGAGACCCCAACTAAAAAATATATATATATTGTTGATTCACTAGTGTTGAACTCACAACCAACAGCACTATAACTTGTGCCTGAATAAAGTTTATCTAACACATATATTTTTTCCTCAGTAAGGCACATTACAACCTTCTTGAGCTTGGGACATTAAACAGCATTTCTGCACTACACTTGGGAGTCATTTTAAATGATGAAATCAACACCAAAAATACAATTTTTAGAAGGACACTAAATAGACCATAAAAAGGACATTCGCTTACAATCTGAGAACTGAAACAAAGAGAAAGAGCACTTCCTTGTTTGATCCCACCTGGGAATGAGCACATCAGGAAACTCAAATTTTTTGCCACTCTGCATCTCTGTGAATGACCACAAAAGTGCCACAAGTACTGGATTTTAGGCTTACAAATAAATTTTAGTAAGTAGTCATTTATAAATACAAAATCCATGAATAATATTATTCCTCTTTAGTCTTGACACTAAATAAAAAACACTTTATTAACAGATGTAGAAACTCCATTAGAATTTAAAATTGAGTGCGCGCACGCGCGCACACACACACACACACACACACACACACACACACACACCCTTATCTGCTTATCTTCTTTATTTTTCTCTGAAGCAATTACCACCATCAAAGACACTATGTATTTGACTTATCTGCTTCTGTCAGAAAATTATCCAAAACTTCTAAATAAGCAAAAGAGATTACTGGGTGTTCTTCCAGTGTACTGCTGGGATTTACTGCTTTATTGTCTGGCCATTTAAAATTTTGTAGGAACAGAAGTTAACTTGTGCATTTTTGTTTGGTAGAGATGTGAATAACGTCTTTCTGGTGGAAGAGAGAAAACCAAAGTTTATGGTTTATGACCCTGCTGGTCATTAACTGATCTTGTATCTAACCCAGTAACTGTATTCTAACATTGACTGTAAACATACTTCTTGAATAATCTTTAAGCTTGTTTTAGCATCTTACTGGTCCCCTTATGATACAGTTTGAACATCTGTCCCCTCCAAATCTCTTGTTGAAATGGGGTTTCCAATGTTGGAGGTGGGGCCTGATGGGAGGTGTTTGAGTCAAGGAGGTGGAGGCCCTCAGGAAGGGCTTGGTCCTGACCCCATGGTAATGAGTGACTTCTCGCTCCATTAGTCACACCAGAGCTGGTTGCTTAAAAGAACATGGCACCCTAGCCCCTCTCCTGCTGCCTCTCTTATCATGTGTCACCCCAGCTTCCCTTCATCTTCTGACGTAATCGGAAGCTTCCCAAGGTCCTCACCAGAAGCAAATGCTAGCACCATGGTTCTTATACCATCTATAGAACCATGAACCAAATGAACCTATTTTTAAAAAATAAATTACTCAATCTTGGGTAATCCTTTCGTAGCAGCACAGAAAGGACTAAGACACCTTGTTCATTAATAAGCTGAATACAGCCTTTGGCATGCGTCCATTTTGTATTTGCAAGACAGTCACCATATGACCCTCATGAAAATTGTGTCTTAACACTTTGTGTATTACCTGTCTCCTCAAATTAGAATAGATGTTGAACAAGGGAGGAATGTTTATCTGTATTACCAGTGCCTACTACCATTCCGGGCATGTTGTGTGTATAAAACCTTGTAACTTGAGAATTTCACTTTCAGAAATTCTAAATCATCTTTAACATAGTTCTTCTGGCTGAAGACTACTTGTAAACATGATTCTGTCAATCTCTGCTCTTCTTTGACTTTACTTCTTCCTAGTAAGAGCTAAGGGCCACGTAGGGAAAAAAAAAGTTGTTTAAATCTGCTTCTGAGCCGGGCTCGGTGGCTCAGCCTGTAATCCCGCGCCTTGGGAGGCTGAGGTGAGTGGGTTGCCTGAGCCCGCGGGTTCGCGACCCGCCTGGGCAAGTGAGACCTCATCTCTACAATAAATCAAAAAATTAGCCGGGCGTGGTAGCGCATGCCTGTAGTTCCAGCTACTCGGAAGGCTGAGGCGGAAGGATCGCTGGAGCCCAGCAGGTGGAGGCTGTGGTGGCCGGGAGCGGCCACTGCACTCCAGTCTGGGCAACAGAGTGAGACTCCAACTCAAAAAAAAATAATAATAAATAAATAAATAAATCTGCTTCTGTCTTGACACTTCCTTCTTGGCCCAGGTTCATGGCATGACAGAGTACTTAAGTGGAATGTCTATTGGAAAAGAAAATGAGTACCTGAAAATAAAAATAAATCATGTTTATTGCACACAGGAGCAGAGACAGGTCACCTCAAAATAAACTGAAAACTGCTGACTAGCAAAGAAAAAGTATTTGATAGTTTCCATCTATTTGTTAACTAAAGGAATTTTCATGGGAAATTGGCTCAAGTCCTTTCAGACCAAACTTTTTTTCCTCTCCAACAAAGGGTGGAAGAAAGAATGAAAAAACCTGTGGGAACAGGAAGAAAATGATTGAGGTCTGATTTTTCCAGTAATCAACCTAAATACCTGCTTTGGCAGCTTGGTTTAGTGATTTTTGGAAGAAATAAATGGGAGGAGTGGATATGGGGAGAGGAAACAGATCCCAAAAATCCATCAAAGCAAGGACTTGAGCTTTAAAAACACGTCTTGGGAGCACTATTCAGTAGAAACACTAGGAGCAATAGGTCTGAAGCACAAACATAATTTTAAGTTTCCCAGTAGCCACATTCAGAAAAGTAGAAATAGTATCTGCTGACAGGTGTGTGGACCCCTGAGGGACCCATAACCAGAGTGACCAAGAAAAAGAGAGAAAAAGCCCAAATAAAAACAATCAGAAATGCAAAAGATCACATCACAACAGAATCTGAAGAAATACAAAAAATTGCCGGGCTTGGTGGCTCAGCCTGTAATCCCACGCTTTTGGGAGGCTGAGGTGAGTGGATTGCCTGAGCCCGCGGGTTCGAGACCCGCCTGGGCAGGTGAGACCTCATCTCTACAATAAATCAAAAAATTAGCCGGGTGTGGTAGTGCACGCCTGTAGTTCCAGCTACTTGGAAGGCTGAGGCGGAAGGATCGCCGGAGCCCAGCAGGTTGAGGCTGCGGTGGCCGGGAGCGGCCGCTGCACTCCAGTCTGGGTGACAGAGTGAGACTCCAACTCAAAAAAAAAAAAAAAATGCAACTCAAGTTATTAGTAATAAAACAAGTTATAAGTAATCCCTTGACATAAATAAAATAAAAATTTTTAGTGGATGGGACTATATTGATGATAGTCTCTTATTTCTTCTCCCAGATATGCAAGTGACATATCTAAATACTTACTAGAGCCAAAATCTATCTCAAAAGTTTAGAATATTAATATTTCTCCTTTTAAATAATATTCAATGAGAAATAACACTTAGAACACAACTTTTTCTATGAGGAAGGAATAGTAATTATCTGCCTTGCTAAAAGCAGAATTAATTTACAAATAACGTGTTGTTCCTTTTAGTCCATTTTTTAAAAGACATCTTCATCAAGTAAGTAAGAAAGGTAAGAATTGCTGGGCAGACAGGACGTGATGGCTCAAGCCTGTAATCCTAGCACTTTGGGAGGCCTAGGCAAGAGGGTTGCCTGTAATCCTAGCACTTTGGGAGGCCTAGGCAAGAGAGTTCAAGACCAGCCTGGGCAACTTAGTGAGACCTCATCTCTACAATAAATCAAAAAATAAGCCAGGTATGATAGTGCACACCTATAGTTCCAGCTACTTAGAAGCCTGAGCCCAGCAGGTCGAGGCTGCAGTGGCCATGAGCATGCCACTGCATTCCAGCTGGGCGACAGAGTGAGACTCCAACTCAGAAAAAAAAAAAAAAATTGCTAGGCTAAGCAGGGGACTGCTTTATTATGGTCTCCATTTTACCTTTATTAAATCTCCTATCATGTTCCAACGCATTATATGAATATTCAGTCAAAGAAGTTAGGTTGTTCCTCAGAACTGGCTCTCTCCTACAGGTCAAAACCAACTGTGCCAACCTTGGTGAAGCTCCACTGACTGCCCTTTGCTCTGGGTAATTTTTGGTGATTTTTTTAGTGATTTTTTTCCGGTGGAGTCCTAGTAGTTCTGTGCTCTTGGACAGGTTATCCCATCTTTCCCGCCAGATTGATGAGATTAGGCATCACTTGAAAATGGCCAGAAAACGTTTTATATGGTTTAAATTATTTTAAATTTATTGAAATTGTTTGTGACCCAGCTGTGGTCTATCTTGGTAAATGTTTCATGTTCACTTAGAATATATATTCTGCTGTTGTTCATGAAGTGTTCTATAAATAACAAGTAATTTTGGTTGATAGTGTCATTAAAGTCTTCTATAGCTGGGTGTGGTGGCTCATGCCTGTAATCCCAGCTCTTTGGGAGGTGGAGGTAAGAGGATTGCCTGATCGCACGGGTCAAGACCAGCCTGGGCAACATGGAGAGACCTCATCTCTACAATAAATCAAAATATTAGCCAGGCATGGTGTGCACTTGTGGTTCCAGCCACTTGGAAGACTGAAGCAGATGGATCACTTGAGCCCAACAGGTTGAGGCTGCAGTGGCCGTGAGCGTGCCACTGCACTCTAGCCTGGGTGACAGAGTGAGACTCCTACTCAAAAAAAAAAAAGTCTTCTATATTTGTAATTACTTTTATTCTACTTATTCTATCAGTTACTGAGAAGGAGATTAAAGTGTCTGACTGTAATTGTGGATTTCTCTTATTCTCCTTATAATTCAATCATTTTTTTCCTTCAAATATTTTGAAACTCTGCTATTAGGCAGATTAACCTTTAAAGTCACTATGTCATCTTGATGACTTGGTCCCTTTATCATTAACCGACCTTTCTTTTTTTAATCCTGGGTAATATGTTTTATATTTTGTCTCTGGTATCTATTTTATCTGTTATTAATATAGCCACTCCAACTTTTTTTTTTTTTTTGAGTTGGAGTCTTTTTCTTTTGATTAAAACTATCATGGTATGTGTTCTTCTATCCTTTTACTTTTTTCAGCATTTGAAGTGGGTTCCTTATGTGCAGCATTTACGTGGATCTTGCTCTTTTATCTAGTCTGACAGTTTCTGCCATTGAACTTGTATATTTAGATCATTTGCATTCTATGTGTTTATTTATTGATATGGTTGGGTTTAAGTCTGCCATCTTGTTGTGTTTAATTTATCTCATTTGTTCTTCCCTATTCTTTTCTCCCTTCTTCTAGATGATTTTTCATAATGCCATTTTATCTCTTTTTTTTTTTAACTTATTAGCTATCCCTATTTGATGTGGTTTTTAGTGGTTGCCCTTGAATTTATAATTTACATTTTTCACTTATCACAGTCTACTGTCAAGTGATAATAAATCTTTACTTAGAGGCTGGGCGCAGTGGCTCACGCCTATAATCCCAGCACTTTGGGAGGCTGAGATGAGAGAATTGCCTGAGCCTACAGGTTCAAGACCAGCGTAACAACTTGGTGGGACCTCATCTCTACAATAAATCAAAAAATTAGCTGGACGTTGTAGTGCATGTCTGTAGTTCCAACTACTTGGAAGGGGGAAGCGGAAGGATCTCCTGAGCCCAGTAGGTCGAGGCCACTTTTCTCCAGCCTGGGTAACAGAGCGAGACTTCAACTCAAAAAATATAAATAAATGAATAAATAGATCTTTACTTGTAGTGTAAGAATTTTACAGGATGGGCTCAGTGGCTCAGCCTGTAATCATCCCGCACTTTGGGAGGCTGAGGTGATTGGATTGCCTAAACCCACAGGTTCAAGACCAGCCTGGGCAACTTGGCAAGACCTCATCTCTACGGTAAAATAAAATTAAATTTAAAAAAAGAGAATTTAGAGAAGTTTGTTTCTGTGTTTTTCCCCTTCCAGGCTCTGTGTTATCATTTTTATACATTTTACTTCCGTATATATTATAAATCCCACAATATATTATTATTTTTGCTTTAAACAGCGAATTAAGCTGAGCATGGTGGCTCATGACTGTAATCTCAGCACTTTGGGAGGCTTAGGCGAGAGGATTGTCAGGACCCAGGGGTTTGAGACCAACCTGGGCAACTTGGTGAGGCCTCGTCTTTATAATAAATCAAAAAATTAGCTAGGCATGGTAGTGCACACCTGTGGTTCCAGCTACTTGGAAGATTGAAGCAGAAAGATTGCCTGAACCCAGCAGGTCGAGGCTGTGATGGCCATGAGCATGCCATAGCACTCCAGCCTGGGTGACAGAGTGAGACTCCAACTCACAAAACAAACAAACAAACCAGTCAATTATCTTTTAAAGGACTTTAGATTTTTTAGGTCTTATATTTAACCCATGTAGTTAACATCTTCGGTACTCTTCATTTCTTTACGTCAATTTAACTTTTCATGTGATATTATTTTCCTTCTTCCTAAAAGATTTATATAAACTTTGTTTATAATGTGCTACTGATGATTAATTCCTCCAGCTTTTGTGTCTGAAAGGTATGTTCACTGGATATAGAAATCTAGGTTAACAATCATTTTTCTGAGCCTGGCTTGGTGGCTCAGCCTGTAATCCCGCACTTGGAAGGCTGAAGTGGAAGGATCGCCAGAGCCCAGCAGGTCGAGGCTGCAGTGGCCGGGAGCAGCCACTGTACTCCAGTCTGGGCAACAGAGTGAGACTCCAACTCAAAAAAACAAAAAAACAAAAAACCAAAAAAAAACAAAACAAACAATCGTTTTTCTTTTTCTTTTTCTTTTTTTTGAGTCAGAGTCTCACTGTCACCCAGGTTGGAGTGCAGTGGCACACTCATGGCCACCACAGCCTCAACCTACTGGGCTCAAGCGGTCCTTCTGCCTCAGCCTTCCAAGTGGCTGGAAGTCCAGGTGCATGCCACCATGCTCAGCTAATTTTTTTTTTTTTGTAGAGACAAGGTCTCACCAAGTTGCCCAGGCTGGTCTCAAACCCCTGGTCTCAGGCAATCCTCTTGCCTTGGCCTCCCAAAATGCTGGGAATATAGGCTTGAGCCAACGTGCCCAGCCTCGTTTTTCTTTCAGTATTTTAAAGATGTTGTTCCATTGTCTTCTCACTTCCATTATTTCCAACAAGAATGTTGCTGCCATATTTATCTTTGTTCCTAAAGTCATAATTCAATATGATGTGCTTTCATGTCCTTTTTTCATCTTCTGCTTGGGATTCATTGAGCTTCTTGAATCTGTGAGTTTTAATAATTTTCATAAAATTTGAAAACATTTTGGTCATTATTTCTTTACCTTTTTTTCTTTCTTTCCTTTTCTCTTCTATAGGGACCCAAATTACATAATAGGCTGCTTTAAGTTGTCCCAAAGCTCATTCATGTGCTATTTTCTTTCTTTTTTTTTTTTCTCTTTCTGTTTCCTTTTGGATAATTTCAGTTGGTGTGCACTCAAGTTCACCAGTTTATGGGTTCTGTATTTCTACTTAATATGTTCAGTGTCTTCTAGCTGCTTGACCGTGTGGGATATAATTATGAAAATGGCTTTAATGCCTCTGTCTACTAAGTATATTTAGTTGGTTTCAATTGACTGTTTTTGTTTTCCTCATTATATATGTATTTCCCTGCTTTTTTGCTTGTTTGGTTGTTTTTGGTTGGGGGCCAGACATTGTAAAATATAATCTGTCGGATGCTAGTTATTTTTGTATCTCTATAAATATTCCTGCTTTTTTCTTAGATGTGGTTAAGTTACTGGAAACAGTTTGATCCTTTTGGTGTTACTTTTAAGTTTTGTTAGGTAGGACCAAAGTAGCATTTAGTCTAGGGCTAATTGCCTCCACTATTAAGGCAAAACCCTTTTGAGAACTCTACTGATGCTAAGTGAATTTTGAGTTTTTTCACTATGACTGTTGGAATAGGAACCATTCCCAGACCTGTGTGAGTTCTAGAAATTGTTTCTTCTGTTCCTCCTGAGTGATTCTTTCCCCAGACCTTTGTAGTTTCTTTGCACCTGTGCATTGGTAATACTCAGCAGAAGGCTTTCGGGAGACCCTGGTGTGTCTCCAGAACTCTCTCTGCAGCTCTGTCTCCTTGCATCCTCTATCCCCTAACTGTAACCCCATTGGCCTCTTTAGACACCCAGGTCCATCTCCTTGGCTCAAGGGTACTGTCAGACTCCCCTGCAACATGAAATTCTCTCCAGGCAGCAAGCTGGAACAATTAAGAGATGCATCTTACTTAATTCTCATTTCTCAGGGACCAATCTTTTGTTGCCTACTTTCCAATGTTTTGTAATTTTGTTTCATATGTTTTGTTCAACTTTTTAGTTCTTTAGGAAAGAGAGAAAATCCATTTCCTTTTGCTCCATCTTGGCTGGAAGTGCTAGTCTTTGTGATTTAATTTTTGTTTGTTTTGTATTGACTTTTTTAAAAATAACAAACATAAAATTTCCATGTATAAATTTTATTGTGCCTTTTCATTGCTGGTACCTTAAATGTTTGTTTAGTGTATCTGTTCAGTACTTCAGACATGTAAATAAGAAATTAAAAATGATACCAACGTTTACCTGGTTAACAAGAAAAAATGATGCAAAGTTGCTATAAGAGGGCCAGGCGCGTGGCTCATGCCTATAATCCCAGCACTCTGGGAGGCCGAGGTGCAAGGATCACTTGATCCCAGGAGTTTCAGACCAGTCTAGGCAACATAGCGAGACCCTGTCTCTACAAAAAATAAATAAATAAATAAAGTTGCCATAAGAGAGAATTGGTGCCTGACTCAGTGGCTCATGCCTATAATCTCAGCACTTTGAGAGGCGGAGGTAAAAGAATTGCCTGAGCCCAGGAGTTCAAAACAAGCCTGAGCAACATGGCGAGACCTCGTCTCTATAATAAATTAAAAAATCAGCCAGGCATGGTGGCACATGTCTGTGGTTCTGGCTACTTGGAAGGCTGAGGCAGAAGGATCACCTGAGCCCAGCAACTCAAGGATGCGGTGGCTGTGAGCATGTCACTACACTCTGGCCTGGGCAGCAGAGTAAGACTCCAACTCAAAAAAAAAAAAAGAAGAATCCACCATGTTTCAGAGGGAGCTTCTGGGAGGAGGTAATTTTTAAGTTGAGGCTTAGAAGATAAATGAGTCAAGAGAAACTATTGAAGTTTATTGGGATCAGGAAATTCCCATGGCTGGGAAATCAGGTTTGTTTTTTCATTCAACATATCTATTGAGCATCTGCTGAGTGGCAGGCACTGGAGAGACATGTGCAGTGGAGAGGTCACCTGTAGATAAGTAATCACATAAATGAGCAAGAGAAATAATGTAGGTAATAGCTGTACAGCAAAGAACTAAATAGGGAGTGAGAACAGTGAAGGGTGAGGGGGTTACTTGAGGTTGAGGTTGGATGTTCATCGAAGGCCTCTCCGAGGAAATAATTTTTAAGCTAAGATCTGAATGACAAAACACAGCCAACTCTGTGGGGGGAAGGAACACATTCCAGGAAGAGGAACCAACTTGGGCAAAGGCCAGAGGAAGGAACTGCCTTCATGTGTCCAAGGACGAGAAAGAAGGCCTGCCCGGGTGGGTCATGGTGGATGAACAGAAGAGTGGTTGGAAGTGAGTTCAGAGAGGCATAATGAAAACACATGTGATGGGAACATGGAGGTACACCAGACACAGGTTCAACTACCTAATGAAGGAAAGAACCTATCGTTTTGTCTTAGGGTTACCTAGTTATTACTCTAGGACTGTTCCTTCAACAAATGTTATTGGGCACCTGTCAGGTGCTGGCAGCTGTGCTGGATAAATCAGGTCCGTGGACATTGAGAGCTGAGATGGAGACAGAGGTATCATCAGAACTGGAGCTGGGACTTTGCTAGGAAAGGGTGATCATCTATAAAGGGATAAATGTGTCAGTAGATAGATCTTAAACATTTGTATTGAGGAGTTTGGATTTAAAATAGAAAGCAGTAGGAAATCTCCATAGGACCTTACACAATAAGATGATTATAGAAGCTGTGAGTAGGATAAGTTGGAAGGCATAGAAATGAGAAGCAGAGAGACCAGCTGGAAAAGCGTTCAGATAAAACAGGTGTGAAGCAGCAGACGCGATTGTTGGCAGTGGAAACCAGAGTAGGCAGGAGCCCAGGAGTTCAGCAGGTACCCTTCCTCTCAACTTCTTCAGTGATTTACAATTTATGTCCCCTGTTTTATTACTTTCTTACTGTGTATTTTGTGGAACTGAGTCAACATTCACCATCTTTTAACCTATTCTTTACAAAATCACACACGGTCTTTTATTTTGCTGCTAAGTACCCTCTAACGAGCATTTTCCCATAAAATATCTTACACTGCACAAAAATGTAGTTTAAAAAGTAATAGACGATAATCAGAAACATGGTATTTCTACAGGTTCATTTCAGTCTGTTTGCAGAATATAGCATTTCTAGTCCTTCATAAGAAGCCCCAGGATGGAACCACCCAGCTGAGCCATTCCTGAATTCCTCACCCACAGAAATTGTGAGACAATAAATGTCTACTGTTGCTTTAAGTCAGTAAGTTTTGGGTAATTTGTTATGCAGCAATAAATAATTAATGTACACATCCGTGTCCCGGGCCATGTAACTGTAATGTCCTCCCCCTATGGACAGGCATACTTACCTGCCTTCTAACATGTGACTTGCTTTGGCCAGTAAGAGGCTCTCCTGGGCCTCTGCCATCACCATGAGAAAAACATGCCCTGGCTAGTCTACTGGTCCAGGAAGGATGGGAGACCCTTGGAGAGAGTCTCCCCAGCCAGCCCAGAAGCATGAGTGGGAAGCAGAGATGCCAGTCCAGAGAAGCTGAACCTGGCTGACCCAAAGATACGTGAGCAATGAGAAAAGCTACTGTTGGAAGCCACTGAGTTTGGGGATGCCTTTACCAATCAAGCTGGAGTCAGATGGCATCAGAGATCTGTGGGGGCCTGGGAATCTCAGCCAAGCCTGCTATTAGGGAGCTGGTTTGAGGAGTTTAACTGGAGGCTTTTCGCCTGGGGACCCAAGCCCTACCTTCCAGCGCTAGCACCATTAAGTAACTGGAATGTCAACTCTCCCCAGGCTGGAAAGAGCAAAGTTTTGGTACTTGGAGTTTCAGGAAAGCCATGTCACAACTGTTCACAGAGCACCTACACTTTTTTTTTTTTTAGTTTTGTAAATTGCTAATCCTCTTGTGAAAAATCTGTGTGATCATCACTGACAGAGTCATTGCAAAAGCCTGTTTGCCAGCACCAACGTTGACCTCTGCTGTCTCCCTGACAGAATCTTTATTCTGTTCTTGCGCTCCTTTTGCTGCTTCCTTGAGGTATTTTCTTCTGTTCATGTCTTGCAAGTCTGTGTTTGTGTTCTCTTTTCTATGCATAATCCAAGGAATCATAAATCAGGCTGAAGCCAGTAGTCTTGCCACCACCAATGTCGGTTCTGAATACAAATACATTGAAAATACCCAGTGAGGTTTTGTGCATTTTGGTGAGTTTCCCCTGAATGTCTGTCTTAGGTTCTGTTGCCTTCCAAGGATAAAGGACATCAATGACGGTTTATTTCCACTGAAGTAGTCAGTTGGTCAGGAACTGCCTGGTGTGGATAGTTACTGTATCATTCATAGTGGCAGCCAGTCCTCCCATAGCCAGAAAGAACTACAGTGTTTTATATGCAGACATTATTGTACACGTGTGTAAACAGAAGCACCGAATAATAGTGATGGATCCAGGGCTTTGCAGACTGTTCCATAAAAATGGTTGAGGGTGGGCAGGGAAGGTTGACTAGAGAGGGAATCAGTGAGTTTGAGTTCAAAGAATCTAATAACCCTACCAAAGTGGAAGGGAGTTCATACTGAAAGTTTTATTTTGTAGATTAGAAATAGGAAAAGGTGGCCAGGCACGGTGGCCTGTAATCCTAGCACTTTAGGAGAACGAGGCTAGAGGATTGCCTGAGCCCAGGGGTTCAAGACTAGCTGGGGCAACTTGGTGGGACTTTGTCTCTACAGTAAATCAAAAAATTAGCCAGGCATGGTGGTGCACACCTATAGCTCCAGCTACTTGGAAGGCTGAGGTGGAAAGATCTCCTGAACCCAGCAGGCTGTGGTGGCCATGAGTATGCCACTGCACTTCAGCCTGGGCGACAAAGTAAGACTCCAACTTAAAAAACAAGCCAGGCTCAGTGGCTCAGCCTGTAATCCTGTGTCTTGGGAGGCTGAGGTGAGTGGATTGCCTGAGCCCGCGGGT
Organism: Tarsius wallacei; assembly: GCA_963574415.1. NCBI lineage: Eukaryota > Metazoa > Chordata > Mammalia > Primates > Tarsiidae > Tarsius > Tarsius wallacei. Next base: position 27,259 of record CAUYQG010194068.1, read on the forward strand.
TCGAGACCCGCCTGGCCAACTTGGCAAAACCTCATTTCTACAATAAATCAAAATATTAGCCAGGCGTGGCAGCACACGCCTGTAGTTCCAGCTACTTGGAAGGCTGAGGCGGAAGGCTGAGGCGGAAGGATCGCCGGAGCCCAGCAGGTTGAGGCTGCAGTGGCCGGTAGCGGCCACTGCACTCCAGTCTGGGCGACGGAGTGAGACTCCAACTCAAAAAAAAAAAAACGAAAAAATTAGCCAGGTGTGGTGGCATGTGCCTGTAGTCCCAGCTCCTCAGGGAGCTGAGTTGGAAGGATCACCTGAACCCAGTAGGTCAAGGCTGCAGTGAGCCATGATTGTGTCACTGTACTCTAGCCTGGGCAACAAAGTGAGACTCTAACTCAAAAAAGAGAGGAAGAGTTTGTTTTTCCCCTTTGAAGTTAAAAATATACCAAGTATATGTACATGTAAAAGCTGGGGGTTTTTTAATGCATATTTTAAGAGATTTAAAAGTGAAACAATGAGTGCTGTATAAAAGCATTAAGATACTCTGAGGTGTATTTCATTGGTCCATTTACTCACAACCTGTCCCTCACATTGTACCCAAGGCGTGTATTAACGAGCTAATAAAACATGCCATGTCATGTTTTATTGTTTGCTGGGCATCTGTTCAAGCTTATATCACTCGTAGATCCAAGACGTTGAGGATGCGAGTGGTGATGATAATAAATACCTATCATTTTACAAGCATTCTTTTTTCATAAAGCAGGCACAGTCATAAATCATCTGTTGCCAATAAAAATGTGGAATTTGTTCAGATTTAAAGACTATTGAGAATTTTTTTAAGTTGTTTTATTTATGAAATGTATCAAACATTAAAAAGCGTATGTGACAGATATGTACATTGTAAATGACCAAAATGAAAACACCTAGGTACCCACAACTACATTTAAAATATAGTACTGTATTTTTTTTATGGACAAAATGTTTTGATTTAAAAGAGGTTCAAAAGCAGCAAATGTACTATGAAATAAACATATCAGAAGTCAAATATAGGAGTATTCAGTGAAATATACAGAGGTGGTAGGATGAAGGTGGACACAGAAAACCAACTATTGCCGGGCTCGGTGGCTCAGCCTGTAATCCCGCACCTTGGGAGGCTGAGGTGAGTGGATTGCCTGAGCCCGCGGGTTCGAGACCTGCCTAGGCAACTAGACGAGACCTCATCTCTACAATAAATCAAAAAATTAGCCGGGCGTGGTAGCACGCACCTGTAGTTCCGGCTACTCGGAAGGCTAAGGTGGAAGGATCGCCGGAGCCCAGCGGGTCGAGGCTGCGGTGGCCGGGAGCAGCCACTACACTCCAGTCTGGGTGACAGAGTGAGACTCCAACTCAAAAAAAAAAAAAAGAGAAAAAGAAAACCAACTATTGACTGAGAAAGCTGACTCAGTGTGTCTAAAAGCCCTTTGATTCGGGAGACGCTCAAGGTTAGAGTTGTTAAATGTTCCCACTGAATGTGTACCCTTTGGAAGTACACTAGGTCACTCACTGACTACTATCACAGCAACACATTTATTTGCCTGAGATGAAACATCACTATCAGCCATGCAAACTGGTTAGTAGAATACCATTCTGACCAAAGGACAGAAGTGAACCATTCAGAAAATGAAACCCAAGCCTTCAGTTATATCTGTCCATGTGCCAGTGAGGCCCAGTTTTTATCCCCATCCCGGATCGCTGCTGAGATCTAGAGCTGAATGTTAGCTGCTTGGGGTCTCACAGGTATCGCACGCTTAGGATGTCTCAGACTAGACATGCGATCTTTCCTTCGTAAAGAGCATCGCTGTTCATCTCAATCTGCTCCTCACCAGGCTCACCCTGGTGGCTGTCCTCCTTCATCTTCCGTGTCACCACCTCATCCAGAAGCATCACTGTGGGGGGAGCAGAGAAAGCAGTTGCTTTTCTGAGCATTCTCTAACGGTACACTGTAGTGGTTAAAAAAAAAAAAAGCCGGGCATGATGGCTCACGCCTGTAATTCCAGCATGTAGGGAAGCCAAGGCAAGGGGTTCGAGACCAGCCTGGGCAACTTTGCGAGACCTCGTCTCTACAATAAATTTTTAAAAATTAGCCAGTGGTGGCACACTCCTGTAGGTGCAGCTCCTTGGGAGACTGAGGTGGAAGGATCAGCTGAGCCCAGCAGGTCAAGGAAGGCTGTGGTGGTCATGTGCATGCCATAGCACTCTAGCCTGGGCGACAGGGCAAGACCTCGAATTTAAAAAAAAAAAAAAAATCACTGGCTGAGTGCTAAGCTGTATGGAGAAGGTAGTTGTATTAGTCAGCTTGGACTGCCATAAACAACAGAAATGTATTTTCTCACAGTTTTGGAGGCTAGAAATCCAAGATGAAGGTGCCAGCCAATTCAGTTTCTAGTGAGGGCTGACTTCCTGGCTGGCAGAGAGCCACTTCTCGCTGTGTCCTCACATGACAGAAACCTTGAGCCAGCTTTTTGGTGCTAAAAATAATTAAGGATACTGGATAAGGACTCCAATCCTATGGGATCAGGGCCCCACCCTTATGGCCTCATCTAACTTTAATTACTTCCTTGCTCCAAGTACAGCCATAGCGGGCATTAGGGCTTCAGCAGGTTAGTATGCAGGGACACATACATGCATCTATAACATGAGGCAAGAGCAGTGCCTTGTCTTGCCCATACTCCCCCAGCACCACTGGCACAGGCTGCAGCCAGCTTTGCCCCATGCCAGCCCACCCTGGTGTGGGAACCTGGTCCGCCACGCCATGTTCTCTTGCCTGAGGTACTCAAGTAGCCTCCTTGGCCTCCCTGTATGCAGCCCTCCCACTCCCAGGCTATTCTTCACACCACCAGGAATCTCAAAATCCGATGATGCTGTGTGTCCATTTCTACCCCTAGTGACATCCATTACTCCTAGGAAAAAGACCAAAATCCTAGCCAGGCATGGTGGATCACGCCTGTAATTCCAGCACTTTGGGAGGCCGAGGTGAGAGGATTGCGTGGGCCCAGGAGTTCCAGACCACCCTAGGCAACATAGCAAGACCTTGTCTCTAGATAAAATTTTTAAAAATTACCTGGGCATGGTGGCACACGCCCGTAGTCCCAGCTACTTGGGAGGCTGAGGTGGGAAGATCATCTAAGCCCAGGAGGTTGAGGCTGCACTCCAGCCTGGGCAATGGAGTGAGACCTTGACAAAAAAAAAAAAAAAAAAAAACCACAAAAATCTTGAAAGTGATTCAAAAGACCCCTGCATAGTCTGACCTCAGTCTGCTCCTCCAGCCTCACCCTGTACCATTCTCATCCTCACTGTCTGCACATCAGCTGCAGTAGCCTTCTCTGCTCCTCAGATGTGCCATTCTTCTTTGAGCATGCAGTCCTTGCAACCTGGAACATACTTCTTCATCTCCTTACTGCTTCCTCCTTATACCCTCTACTGACCATTTCCTATGTCAGCTAAGTGTCACTTCCTCTGGAAAGCCATTCCCCAAAACCCCAGCCTCAGCCAGGTTCTTTTATCACATGCAGGCTTAGAAGCATGGTGGTTTTCCCCATTGGAAGTATCTCAGTTTGTTGTTATGCATTTATTGGTTATCTGACTGTTTGGCTGTAAGAGCTATGAGGGTGGGCTGGGTGCAGTGGCTTACCTATGTAATCCCAGCACTTTGGGAGGCGGAGGAGAGAGGATTGCCTGAGCCCAGGGGTTTGAGACCAGCCTGGGCAACTTGGTAAGACCTTGTCTTTACAATAAATCAAAAAATTAGCTGGGCATGGTGGCCCATGCCTGTGGTTCCAGCTACTTGGCAGACTAAGGTGCAGATTGAGGCCGCGGTGGCTGGGAGCGTGCCACTACACTCCAACCTGGGCGACAGAGTTAGACTCCCGCTCAAAAAAAAAAAAAAAACTAGGAGAACAAGGACTAACAATGCCTGTACCTGGAATCTACTCAGTGAATCTTTAAAAAATGAATAAAAGGAGAGGCTCAATAGCTAATCAGGGACATGTCTTCTAGGCGAATGCCACTTTTTACCTGTTAACTTCATGAGCAAAACAATGACTCTATTCAAAGGCAAGACGGTCTCCAACTTGACCTTTGAGTGTGCAGGTCAAAAGAACTTTTCTAGAAAACAATTTGGCAGACCGTTTTAAGAGACTTTAAAAGATTCAGATCAAGCTGGGCACGGTGACTCAAGCCTGTAATCCCAGCACTTTGGGAGGTGAAGGTGAGAGGATTGCCTGAGCTCAGGGGTTCAAGACCAGCCTGAGCAACATGGCAGACCTCATCTCTACAGTAAATCAAAAGATTAGCCAAGCATGATGGCACATTCTTGTGGTTCCCCCTACTTGGAAGGCTGAGGTAGAAGGATCACCTGAGCCCAGCAGGTCAAGGCTTTGGTGACTGTGAGCGTACCCCACTGCACTCCAGCCTGGGCAACAGAGTGAGATCCAACTCAAAAATAAAAAGATTCAGATCTGTTGACCCAATCATTCATGTCCATGGCAGCTAGCCTCCAGCCGCAGCACCCCACCCCCCCACCCCCCTGCCGTGAGTAGCGCCTCCTAGAATCCCTAGTACAGTCCTTTCCTACGTTGTACTAGGGTTGATCCGTGTGACCTACAATAGACAGCAGAAGCGATGGTGTGTCACTTCCAAGATGAGGTTATGAAAGATGGCAACACTTCCTCCCTGTGTTCTTTCTCTCCTGTATCACCTGTTCTGGAGACAGCTGGCTGCTACATCACATGAGCAGCACTGTGAAGTGGCCCATGTGGCCAGGAGCTAAAGCCTACCGCCAGCAGCCCCGCCCCTCTCCTTCCCCCCCACCCCCCACCCCAGGGAGCTGGGAGGAGCTTCTCCAGCCTCTATGACTATAGCCCCAGCCGACTACTTGCCTGCAGCCTCCTGAGAAACCCTGAACCAAAACCAAAAGCCAGCGGGGCCATTCCTGAGTTTCTGGCCCTCAAGAACTATGAAACAATAAATGTTTGTTATTTTAAGATGCTGTTTTGGGGTAATTTGTTTTACAACAATAAATATTAAGTAGACCATCCTAAGGA
>CAUYQG010194069.1:0-14097 GCA_963574415.1 Tarsius wallacei
CGGCACGTGCAGGCTCGCTCGCTCAACAGCCCTGTGGGGTGGGACCCATTACTCCCTGCAATCTACTGAGGAGGAGACTGAGGTTCAGAGCGGCCCTGTGACTTGCCCAGGGTCACATGCCTGGTGGTGGGGCCTGGAGCCCTGCCGGTGCTGCTGAACGCTGGGCCACATGGGGCAGGGGCCTGGGCAGGCTGGGGTGGAGGAGTGCAGCTGGGGGGTGTGGGTCTGGTGAGAGAGGAGGCAGTCGGGCTGGAACAGGCAATGGGTCCCATGGGGACGGGCGGGGCTGCAGCTGGCAAGCCTGGCTGGCGTCTCCACCCCCAGAGCACCTGGTGATTTGAATAACAATGAAAGCCTCCAGAAAGCAGAGAGTCGGTGATTGTAAGGTTTCCACAGACGAAAGCAGGGGAGTCACAGAGACACAACATGACTAAGTGCCAGGTGAACTGCGGAGAGCTGTTCTCATCCGGCCGGCTCTGTGCGGGGCATGGGGCTGGAAGCAGCCCGGGAAGGGGTCAATGCTTGTAAACGCGACCCTGCCGATGGCACGGAGATGCCGAGGGAACCACGGGGGGCAGGGTGGCCATTCCACTCACCTGGCTCAGAGGAAGGGACTCTGCTGGGGGGTGAGACTTGGGGTTTTGAGTGGGGAGAGGATCCCCGGGGTACCTAGCGGGGCCTGATGCACTCACGGGGCTCTCAGAGGGGGAGAGGGGAGGGTTGGAGTCGAGGAAAAGATGCCACCACAGAAGCGGAGGTTGGAGAGGGAGAGCCACTGCCGGAAGGGGCCACACGGCAAGGCACGCAGGCGGCCTTGGGACGCGGGAACAGGCGAGGGCGTGGACTCCAGAAGGCCCCGGTGCGGGCGACGCCTCAAAGTCAGGTGTCCACAAGACTCATGTCAGGCTGCGCCGCCAGGATGTGAGAGAGTCTCTCGGGGTTGAGTCTTGGTGTTGTGCGTGGCGGCCACAGGACACTAACAGAACTCCTGCGAGAGTTGTGAGCACACACTCAGTGGGAGGCGTGGACGGGCATGCTCAGATCGGCTGTATTGACAGCTGCCCCAAAGTGGAAACAGCCCGAACGCCCCGGGCAGGGGACAGGATACACACACCGTGGTGCGTTCACACAGCGGAGCACAACTCGGCCAGGAAAAAGAACAGAGACACGCAATGCCACAGAGTCTTCTCGCTAAAGCTGGCGCCATCGATCCCGCTCTGGGAAGCTCAAGAGAACAGGCCTGGATGACGAAGGGGCTGGAGGTCGGGGTGGTGGGGGCGGGAGGAGGGTGCCCTCTGGGGTGTGGGGAGGGTGCTCAAACTGTACAGGTAGGATGGGTGCTGTGTGTACTGCACCCGAACGCAAGGCATGATGCGAGCTGTGGGGCGCATGTCCCTTGGAGGTCATTCACCTGGCCGTGTCTGGTGGGTGCTGCAGCCCCACAGCTATTTCCTGAAGGAATCCTAGGTGCCACTGCCCTGAACCCCCACCTTACAGGTGCGCTGCGCCTGGCCGAGGAAGATCAAACTCCTTTCTTTTTTGGTCAATTTACAGACATCTGTGTAAACGCCATCTCACCCCAGTTCCGCTTCAGGGCTGAGAGCAGGCGTGGCACCCCCATTTCGCAGATGAAGAACCCTGGGTTCAGAGGATGGGCGGAGGCAGGCATTGGTTGCCAGACACCTTACCCCCACATCCGCTCCCCACCCCCCTCCTGAGCTGGTCCCCACCCCTTGGTCTGACTCCACCCCCAGTGTTAGGGAGGGCCCTGGTTGCAGAGGTCCATCACTGTGTTCTATCTCCCTGGTACAATGGGTGTGTGATCCCCACAGGGCCATCAGGACCAGCAAGATAAGGTTCTGGGCCCCGTGTTTGAGTCAACGGGGACCCTGATTTTATCTCTGTTGCTGAATTTGGACCTGGAAACCTGGGAGCTGGTAACAGCTGACTCATAGCCCAGAGGGAGAGTCGAGTATCAGTCTCAGGAAGTGGATGTGACAGACGCAAGGTCTGCTCCAGGTGGTTGGTGCTGCTGGATCAAGCCTCTCCTGAAGTCCATAGTCCCGCTAGATTGCTCAGTTACAGAAATCACACATTCCCTTTGTTGTAGTAAGTCAGTCTGAGTTAGGTTTGCCGTTGCCTGCAAAGCAAGAGTGTTCTTGTGGATAACTATTATGGGGCACAGATCCAGGCTGGGGCAGGCAAGAACCTTCATCTTTTTCTTCCTGGCCTGGGTGCTCTGCCCCAGCGCCCATCTTGCCAAAGCCCCAGCGGACCCGTGGAACCACCTGGTTCTTGCACATTCACTGGGAGGAAAGCAGAGACAACTCCATAAAGCGAGGCTCATGGCCTCAGAGCCCAGGGAGCAGCTGGAGACAGGTCTAAGGCCTGCGGGGGGCCAGGCCTTCTCGGCAGGGAAGGCTCTGTGCCCAGGGCAGAGCCTGGCACACAGGAGGGCTTCGTGGGAGGTTGCTGAATGACTGGCAGAAGGACAGGCATGGGGTGAGGTCCCCGACTGGACACACCTTCCCCGTCCCCTGCAGTGCTGTCCTCTCGGCAGGGGCTCAGGGCACAGGTGGGGTGTCCTGACTGAGGTGGCCGCCCCCAGGGGATGCCAGTCAGATGCAGACACAGCAAGGTCCCTGAAGACCTGCCTGCTTTCTGCTCACCTTCTGCGCCCCAAGGGCTCCTCCCTGCCCAGGACGGGCACCTTGAACATGGACCGAGACGCCACTCATGTGACCCAAGACCTTTAACGGGAGTCCCACAGGCCCAAACCCACATCGGCCCAGCAGTCCACATGCGTGTGACCTTGGACTACTCACTCTCCCGTCCTGCCCTCGGTCCCCCGTCTGTAAAACAGGGATGCTTGCAGCCCCCTTTCTTTGATTCCTCATCAGGGCCTGTGGCAGGCAGGCCCTGACACCCCCTAAGAACCTGCCTCCAGATACGGACGGCCTTGTTGGGTCCCTCCCCAGGAGCATGAGGACATGACCAAGTGGCTTGCCTCTAGTGGATGGACAGAAGAGGAGTGATGACGAGAGGCAGGCCACTTCCCAGGCGGGTTCCAGAAAGACCCTGGCTTCCACCGGGCTCCGTGCCTTGTGCTCTCTCTTGGAGCCCTCCTCTGGGAGTGCTGGCGGCCATGCTGTGAGCTGCCCCGTGGAGAGGCCAATCCCTCCAGCTGAAAGGGAGTCCTCTCCCGCTGAGCCCGGAGAGGGCCACTGTCCCAGCTGACCCCTCGACTGCAGCCTCGTGACAGACCCCGAGCCAGGAGAACCCGCTAAGCCTCGCCCAGATTCCCAGCTCTAGAAAGGGTGACACGAATGCCTGCTGTGTCAAGCTGCTAACTTGTGGGATCGCTTGATACCCAGCCACAGCTCACTCACACAAAGCCTCGGGAAAGAGCTGGAGGGTCTGGGAGCAGGAGGGTCCTGGAGACCACGCAGCCGGACTTCCCTGCTTTGCATCTTCAGGAAATGAACTTGTGACCTTGGTTTGCACACCCCACTGATGGGGAGCTCACTGCCTGCAAGGAAAGCAAGTCTGCTGGGAAGCGGCTGCCTGGGGAGCTCTCTCTGGGCTGGAATCTGCTTCCTGCTTCCTCTTCCCATGAGTGTTAGCTCGGCTCTGGGGGTCCCCGGCTCCTGCCCAGTCCCTCAGAGACAGGTGGGCTCCCCCAGAGTGAGCACGCCTCTGGACTGGGTTCTGGGCCCCAGGCTCCCCTCTGTTCTTCCCTACCACAGGTGAGTATCGCCAAGAGGCATGCAGGGCTCAGGCTGCAGCTTCTCCAGAAACTCGCTCACAGCTGGCCGCCCTCAGGGCACCACATTTCCTCCCACCCTTAGCTGGAAGTCACCTTCTCCACCAGCCTCAGCCTCTGAGTGGAGATTTCTGTGAGGCTTCCATGAGGCCGTGCGTATAAAAGTGCCTTGCACACAGAAAGCACTCAGTAAGTGTACGTCCTAAGTGGGGAGAGGTGTTTCCAAAAGAAAGTGGTAGAGCCTCCCTTGGGAATTTCTGTTTTTAGTAAAACATCTTGATGGGTCATTGAGATGAGTGGGGAGGCTGAGGGGCCGGGAGAGGGGTCAGGGAGGGGAGGCGGGGGTGTGTGGGGAGGCTCTGGGGTGTGTGCGTGTGTGTGTGTGTGTGTGTGTGTGTGTGTGTGTGTGTCCTTGTGAGGCAACCCTTCAGGTCTGGGACAATGCAGGTGCTCCAGAAGCCTCTCACGGCTGTGTGACTGTGGATGTGTCGCTTGACCCTCCTTGGGCCCCGTGCGACCATGACCGTGCTGTGCGACCCTCCCTGGTCCCCATGTGACTGTGGCCGTCTCACATGACCCTCCCTAGTCCCCGTGTGACTGTTCGTGTGACCCTCTGTGGTCCCCGTGTGACCATGGCCATGTTGCATGACCCTCCTTGGTCCCCGTGTGCCCGTGGACGTGTCCTGTGACCCTCCTGAGCTCCCCTCCCCCCAGAGCCAATGTTCAGGGACGACCTGCCCTGGGGCCCCTGCGAGGAAGGAGATCCCACCAGAGGAGAGGCCGCTCCTGCTGCGGACAGATGGGAATGTGTGTGTCTCGCAGGCGCCGCGTCATCTGAGAATGGAGGGGGAGCCTCACTTTCCACCCTCGAGGAGGAAGCTGGCCACATCCCATCAACACACGAGGGCGGCAGGGCCGGACCAGAAGCTGTGTGGTCCAGCTGCGCCCAGCGGCTCCCGCAGGCAGGATGGGGCCTCGGTGGGGTCTCGGAGCCCCCGCTGCACTGCGGGATGGGTCAGTGTGCAGGGACACAGGGGAGGCAGGCAAGGGCACCGAGGGGGCCACGGGCAGAGGGTGGGACAGCAGCCCTGCCTCCAAGGCCGGGTCCCCACGCACCTGGGCCCACACCTCCTGAACCTGGGAGGGCTGCCCCTCCCCTGCCTCCCTTGCCGTAGTCTCTGGGGTACCTCAAGCTCACGACACTCCTCATGGCGGGTCCCCAGAGCCACGCCTGCCCAAGGGTCTCTGCCTTGGAAACTTCCCAGCATCTTCCCGTCTGCTCAGCCCAGAATCCCAGCATCCTCCGTGGCTCTCACCTCCTCCTCCCCCACCCAACACCCGGCCAATCCTGTGGACTCCACTCCCACTTCTCGCCCATCCCTCCCACCACCCTCGCTCCTCCAAGCTGCAGACAGCCCCGCTCTGAGACGGCGGCAGCCTCTTGGGTGGACTCCCAGCTGCCTCCCAAAGGCAAACTGGGCCACATCCTCTCCTCAGAGGCTCCCTGTCCCTGGAGTAAAAAGCCCACGCAGCACCAAGGCCCTACACAAGCAGACCCTGCCTGTATCTCCCACCCCTCCCCTCCTGTACTCCCCGTCTCTGCCCACACTCCGGCCTGACTATCCTGACGTAAGAATGCATCAGCTCCCTCGGCCCCAGTGCCTTTGCACGTGCTGTTCCCGGTGCATGGACAGCCCCCCACTTCCATCTCGGTCTTTTCCAACTTGGGCAGGCTCACTCCTTTCCATCCCACAGATCTCAGCTGCCCAGGAGGCAGGAGCCAGGCCACAGAGGGCCGTGAATGCCAAGCCGAGGGCTTGTCCTTACCTGCAGGCCTCTGGGAACATCGGAGGGGCTGGGAGCCTCTGCGGACCCAGGGCCGGGGCTGCTCTGGCTTTGGAGCGGGGTCCACGGGAAGGGGGGCTGTACCAGCTCTGGAGGCTTCCACCATTCATGCCCTTCTTGTAGCCGTCATTCCCCCACCTCACCCTCCCAACCTTCGGACCTCTCTTGGGGCACTCAGGGCCTTTGAACGCCCGCATCCTAAAGGTTAATTTCTAATGCCGCTTTGGTAAATATTTGATGCCCGTGCTTCCACGGAGGCCTGCGTCCTGCGCTAAATGCCACAAAGTGCTTGGCCATGCTGTCCTTTTCATCCGCGGCCTCTGCCCCTCACTCCCCCGCCTCCTGCTCTACAAAAAACGAAGACTCTCTCCTTGGCCTCCTGCGATGAATTTTTCAAAGCGCTTTTCACATCCATTCTTGTTCCTGATCGGCGGCGGCTCCATTCGCCAGACAGAAGGTCAGAGAGGCTTTAAGCTGCAAGACGCCAAGAGCCGACAGGCCCTTCCCCCACCCTCCCCCCAGCACACACAAGGGTAAAGTGAGGCCCAGTGTGGCTATCGGGGGCTAAGCAGCAAGCCAGCGGAGGGAGACCCACAAGGCTCTGAGACCACCGGGGGACTCAGATCAGTCCCACCCCCACCGGGACCAGTGGAAACCGGCTGTGTGTGTGGGGGGGGGAAGTGGGCCGGGATAGGGTCTTCTGGAGGAGGAAGGAGGGAGGCCTCAGGAGGGAGTGACCTCAGCAGGGTTTTCGGGGGTGGATAGGAGCTCACCAAAGGGTGAGGGTGGGGAAACCCATGAGGGGGACTGGGTGTGGGCGAGTGCCTCACAGGAGGGACGGGGTTTGTCTAGCCGTGTCCCCACCCTGGCCCCGGGCCCTCTTGCTGCAGGCTGCATAAGTCTCTGTGGAAGGGACGTGCCTTGGCCTTGGGCGGTCTGCACTTGGCCTTGGGGGGTCTGCACTTGGCCTGGTCACCCGTGGCTCCGGCCCTCAGGCCCTGGTTCCAGGGTCGGCGCTCCGGCCTGCCCTGAGGCCCAGAAACATCTCCAGTCTTTCCTGTGGCCCTCGTGCCAGGGAGGCCGGGAGGGTGAAGCTTGACCCAGCAAAAGCCAGGCGTAGGCACACAGATGCCCCCACGCCACAGAGACCCCACAGCACATACACACACACACAACAACGTATCACACAGACCTAAAAACACACACACACCCCCAGGCACACAGAGCCCATAGTGCATACATACACAACATATCACGCAGACCCACAACACACACACTTACACACATACACACAGACCCCACAGTGCATACACACACACAGTGTATCACACAGACCCCACAGTGCATACAAACACAACATATCACACAGACCCGCAACGCACTCACACCCAGGCACACAAACCTCCACAGTGCACACATACACGCAACATATCACACAGACTCACAACACACACACACACACACACTCACACAGGCACACAGACCCCCAAGGTGCATACACCCACACAACATATCACACGGACCCCACAGCGCATACACACACAACATATCACACAGACCCACAGCACACCCACACTCCCACACACACCCAAGCACACAGACCCCACAGTGCATGCACATACAACATATCAACAGACACACACACATACACACCCCTAGGCACACAGATCCCAGATAATACACATACACAACATATCACACAGACCCCACAGCACACACACACCCTGCACCACATAGACCCCACACAATACACACATAACATATCACACAGACCCCACACAATACACACACCCACAACATGCCATGCAGACCCCACAATACATACACACACACCAGGCTGACCCCCAACACACATAGCCACACACACCCTGCACCACACAGACCCCACAACACACACACATGCAAAACCCCACCACAAGACCCAAACAGTACATATACACATCCAGGCACACAGAACCCACCCAACACACACACACACACACACACACACACACGCACGCACACACATACTGCATCCACACCCCACATACACTACCTTGTAGACACACAAACAGCGCACAGTCTAGCCCCGGCCTACCTGCCCAGCATCACCCAGCAAAGGCCTTGTACCATGATGGTGGGTCTGTGTCCACCAACCTCCTGGGCCTCCCTCTGCCTTGGCCTCCCCGTCCCTCCTGGCCGCTCTCCATCCCCCGCCCGCCCGTGACCTGTCCTAGCCTCTCGAGGGCCCGTCTGCCCTCACGCCTGCCTCACTGCAGTCAGTAACAGTCCCCCCGCTGCGCTGTGCTGAGGCCCGGCCCTGCCCGCACTGTCCCTCCTGGTCGGTGGCAACACCAAGCGTCACTTCACTTAGGTCAGACCCTCCACGGTCCCGTTCAGGGAGACCCCACCCCCACACCCAATTCCCTCATAGGCCCTGTCTGCTCTACCTCCAGTGATTTCCCCTGTCAACCTCCCTTGCCTGGGCACAGCCAACAGCCTCCCTGCCTCCACTCCTGCTCCCTGCGTCCTCAGCCTGCAGCCTCCCGGCTCTCCCTGAAACTCCCACCTGACCTGGTCACCAGCTGCTCGCTGAAAGCTCTTCGCCTCCTTAAACTAATGGATGTGCTCCCCGCCTCCCAACGGCCCCACTTAATGGAGTCCTGCCTGCCCTCCCTTCTAGATGCCGTGAGACGCTCCGCCACCATCGATTGAATAATGGCTTCACGGGGAGGAAGTAAGCGGCCCTCCTTTAAATGTGCACATCCATCAGGGGACACATCTGGCTTTGAACCCGTGAGGTGACAATGACGTGTCCCTTAGGAATATAAGTGACGACAGGACCAGCTGGGGTTCAGGCAGGAACACAGCAGCCAAGAGGGTCATGGAATGGGGCGTGGAGACCCAAGTGGGAGGAGCAAGGCAGGGAAGGCCCAGGAAGGCATGTGGCAGCCTCCAAGGAGGGCACTAGGTGCCCGGTGGGGGTGGGCTGGGCCAGCTTTTTGGAGGCTGAAGCCAGGCCTGCCTGGCTGCTGAGGGCGGCTGGGAGGGCCTGGGGCCCCCGGAAGGCTCTTGCCTCTGAGACCACAGGAAGGTGTCTCGGGGTCCGCCAGCTGGGTGGGCAGTCGGGAAGGAGAGCTGGATGCAGATGGGAAATCCTAGGACACCGGCCCCCCGGGGGCATCCCTCAGCTGCGCCACCCCCAGCCCCACCAGTGAGACCACCAGGACAGACGCCTGCTTCCAGACTCTGGAGTATCAGACAGTGCTGGCCAGCTCACCAGTGAAGCAGATTTCAGATACAGAGACCCCAGAGTAACCACGCTGACAACAGAACAATCTAGGATAAGATCCCCCCTCTTTTGGTCTGGCTAGAAAAGCCACGAACTAGCCCTCAGGAAGCTCAAACCAGGGGTGAGGAGAGGAGGCACCCTTAACAGGAAGCCCTTTCCCCACTCATGGAGTGGCCAGAGACAGGGAAAGAGGGTAGACTTTGGGGTCCTGCCAATGAGTGGGGTGCTGGGCTAGGTCCTTCCCACTGCTCCTCTGACCTCATGCCCACGACCCCCCAGCCAGGTGGGGATTATTCACTCTCCGCACCGCAGCTCAGAGTGGTGAAACGGCTTGCCCAGGGACACACAGCTGGGCTGCCCAGAGTCTGGTGTGAGCCCCGCCCAGGGGACCCCAAAGTCCTGACTCTCACTTCCCCTGGTAGTAGCGCCCAGTGATTCCGAAAACCACGGGTCCTAGTACACAGGGCATGGCGGAATCACCCCCAGAGCTCACGGCCAAAGCAATCTGGCAACAAGTCCCCCCAGCATCCCTGGGGGGAGGAGGCTTAGAAATAACAGGAAAGTCAGGCTAGGGGGTGTTGATGAGGCACCAGGGGTAGCACTCTCTGGTCCACAAGCCAGCCTTGGTTTCCATCATCCTGACGGGAGCCAGAACGCCCATGGTGGGAGACATTTGCTGTGACAACAAGCATCTATTCTTGGAAGCAAATATTTTAGCAGTTAAGGCCAGAGTCTTAATGGCGGGGGAAATAAAGAAAGAAAGACTGTGCTCCCTGACCCACGCCGATGGAGATGAATGTCTCTCCCCAGTCCAGAAGTGTCTGGTCCGAACACCGGGCCTATTAAGAGCCCCTGAACTAAATTGGTTTTCTGGGGACAGAAGCGCACGGGCCCAGCCATGTTCCTCTCATGATGGTGACCTCACTTCCTCCACCTTCCCCTTGCTGCGGCCTGGAGGGGGATCTTGTGGGATTCCAGTCCAACAGACATCAAGGGCCATGCTCCCTGCTTGAGGGGCCTTCACGAGCCCCCAGGCTCGTCCTGGCCTTTGTGCAAACAACCTTTTGTTGATTACTCACACAAGCCCGCATCCTTGCACAGTAGTTACTGCGTTGGGGCATTTTAATTAAGATTCTAAACTACCCAGGGGGAGCCATGTGGGTCTCTCTCTGGTGCAGGATTACAGGCGTTACCTCTGAGGATGGGCTTGTCTGATGCTGGCTGCAGGCGGCGTGTCCCAGGAACAGGGCCGCCACACTACCCAGCTCCTAACTGGGCGCTGTCTCCTTTCTCTCGACACCCCGATACTCAGACAGGCTCAGGCTCGCCCAAGGCCACAGGGCCCGCAGACCTGGCTGGCCAGGCCCAAAGCCCTCTCTTGCCTGCCGCGCTGAGCTGCGTCCATCTGAGCTGCAGACGGCTCCGCTAGGTCCAGTGAACCATGGGAGGGCGTCTCAATACGACATCTCCAAAACCTTCTCTAATTCACCCCTTGGCTGAAGACATGGATATTTTTTTTTCCCCAAGCAAAGTGAGGGAGGGTCTGAAGAGATTTTCTGTGCATCACTGGACAGAGTTCCTAAGGGCAGGGCCCAGCCTCTTTGTCTTTCTATTCGCAGCACTGAAAGCAGGGCATGGCCTGTGGCCGGCCTCTGTAAAAGCTTGTTGAGTAAATGAGTGAAGGAATGTCCCAGAGACAAGAAAGTGAGACAGAGTCAGGGACTCTGCAGAGAGGATGCCCAAGGTGCTTCCTCGGGGGCGCTGGAAGTTCTGCCAGGGCTCTGCCTTCTTGCATGGAGAGAGAGAGAGAGAGAGAGAGAGAGAGAGACTGGTCTGCGTGGTAGAGTATGTGTGCATTGTGTGGGTCTGTGGGTAGTGGGGTGTGTGTGTGTGTGTGTGTGTGTGTGTGTGTGCTTTCTCTGCCCCAGGAGGGACCTGTAGCTCTGTAGCTGGAAAGTTCTGATGAACCAACCTTCCGGAACCCCCTGCCCTGCCCCAGCTATCAGTGCCCCAGAGCCCTGTCTGTGGTGTCCCTGGAAACACTCGGATTCCATTTCCACATGCACGGAAGACACACACTCATTCCCCACAGTGAGATCCACGCCCACCGGGACTGGTGAGATAACCAGAGGTGGTACGTCACCAGCGTTGGAACCGCCGTGGGCAGGGGCAAAGTGGTCAACACGCTTCAGCCTGTTCTCCATGGGGACAGCCCTGATGGGGAGCGTCGGCCGCCAGCTCCAGAGTGTAAATACGGCCACCTGCTGTCCTGGATGCAAAGCGAGGAGGAGACTCACAGATGCCACCATGACCAGGGCTTTCGCTATCCACACACAAGACACGCACGCAGCGCCCCCAGGGCACAGGAGAGACCGGTGGAGTAAAAGAATCGGACGCGAGGCAACTTGAGTACCAGTGTGACCTCTGTGTTGAACAGAATTTGCCTAAATTGTACGTGCTATAAATTAATTTTTAATAGTGGCCATGTTTAACAGCAGGCCCCTGAGGTTGTACGTGTCAGCGCGTGTGAGCAGGTATGAAGTGACTCCACCACGTGTTGGACGTGTTTTAAGGTAGATGAGGAAGAACACCACTCCTAAGCTGAAGACGGCATTGCTTAGGGCAAGCCTGAGACGTCTACAAAAGGGACTTGATTTAAAGTCAATTAAAAATGTATTAAGTAAACAGTACACGGGATGTACCGGGACTCGAGGAACACCAAGGAACTGGAATTAGGGGAATAAATGTTGCTTTATGAAAATGGCTTCAATTATCCACTGTCTTGGGGGCACGGTAAAATAAATGGGTGACTCGCCAGAGAGGAAGCACAATTAATTAGCAAACGGAAGGGACGGTGTTCAAGTTCACCAGCCAGCCGAGACACGCAGACCTCATGGAAAGCAGGGCGCCCCGTGCTGGGGAGGGTGCGCCTGTCAGGTGTCCTGAAAGCCAGCTGACTGCGTCAGCCCTTGGCGAATCAGGCTGGCTCTGGCATGGAGCACCATAAAACTATCACCTCCCTTGCCTTAGGAATCTCCAGCCTGGAATCTACCCAGGAGAAATCAGTCAAAAAAGGGACGGGCCATAAACCCACAAAGGGGTCTGCTGTGGTCCCGGATTTTCTGGAGTGTCTCTCTCTCCCCACACCCCACCACCCCCGCGGCGCTGTCTGTCATAGTGAAAAAATTATCTGCTGTATAAACGTCCCGCTGTGGGGAAATGACTCAATAAATGCCAGCACATGGAGTCTGGACTATTGGGTGGCTGCTAAAATGATATTTAGAACGATTAAGTAAATCACAGGATCATGGCTAATTTAATGCCAAGTGAATAAAATCGGTATGCAAAATTGCATGCACATCATTCTTAGACACGTGTAAAAGTAGCCGGGCGCGGTGGCTCACGCTTGTAATCCCAGCGCTTTAGGAGGCCTAGGCAGGAGGATCTCTTGAGCCCAGGAGTTCAAGACCAGCCTGGGCAACATGGCGAGACCTCGTGTCCACAAAAAAACGTAAAGAAGTGAGCCAGGTGTGGTGGCTTGTGCCTGTGGTACCAGTTACTCAGGAGGCTGAGGTGAAAGGATTGCCTGAGCCCCAGAGGTCAAGGCTGCAGTGAGGAGGGATTGTGCTGCTACACTCCAGCTGGGGAGACAGAGTGAGACCCCTAACTCGTTAAAAAAAAAAAAGCATGTGTGTATTAGAAGCAGAATGCAAAATCACTGTTGGGATTCCGTGCAGCTTTTCATTTCTCTCCAGATTTTGCTCTCAAAACAACAGCCATAACAACAAAAACAGTAGCCTTTCTGTTACATGCTGGGTCCTGCTCTAATCTTCACAATCATCCTGTGAGGTAAGTCTACATGTATCCATTTTACTGACGGGAACGCTGAGGCCCAGAGAAGCTACTGATCTGCCCATGGTCCCCAGCGCGTGGAAGCAGGACCTGGACCCAGCACTGATTTCAAGCCTAAGCTGTGACCCCCTCTGCGCCTCTGCTGGTATATGGCTGAGACTCTGGAAGTTAGGCTGCATGAGAAGCACGTGTGGGCGTGACAGGTTCACCTTCTGTGCCGCTGCCCTCCTCTGCGGGGGGTGGTCTGCAGAGAAAGGAGCCAGGTGGTGAGCTGCCAGGTGGGGAGAAGGGCACACCTGGCCGCCCCAGCCCCGCCCGGGCTCTAGGGAGACGATCAGGGCAGAGAAAACCTTCACAAGTGTGCGAGGAGAAGGATGAAGGCCCTGAAACCAAACAAAACCGACCACGCACGCCACCACACACACGGAGGCTGTGCCACCACCTCGCTGAAACCCCACTGGAGGACCCAGGCTGAGTCTTGGAACCCAGGTCGAAGCCCCGACCTCAGTGCCTCCTGCCAGGAGGTGGGTGAGATTTGGCTGGCACAGAGAGCCCGCCGTCACGGGCCCGGCACCCACCTGGGGCAGCATCCTCTCAGGCTCCACTCTCACGGGAAGGGAAGGACTGTGGGCTTGGAGTCAGCTAGACCTGGCTACCATTCTGGCTCAGCTGCTGTGCAGCGCTGGACAAGTCTCTAAACCTCTCTCTGGGCCTCAGTTTCTTTTACATAGCATGAGACTCAGGGTGCCCAAGCTGAGTGCAGTTGGAGAGATGAACCGGCACAGCTGATTGCAGCTACTAAGCTCAGGGGGTCCTCAGTGAACTTGCCCCCTCCACGGCCCCTGCACCTTGGGGTAGGGGAGAGGCCTCACAGTGCTGTGTCCCCCAGGAGAAGGGGCAGGGAGACACCCTGGACCCTTGGCAGGTCCCGCTGGGGCCTGGTACACAGAAGGGCCGTCCCAGGGTGTGGCAACCTGGGTCCTGGCAGGACAACCGTCAGCCACATCCAAGGTGCTGCGGAAGGAGTGGGCCAGGCCTCGGTCTGAGGAAGGTTCCTAGGGGCTGGGGCTGTGTGCCCACACTCTGGGGGGTCTGCACGGGGCTGGCCACCTGGGGGTGGGCAGGGACTGGAGTAGAACCAACGTTCCCTGTGGCCCTAGTCTGTGTCCCCCTTGACCGCTCATCACCACCATCGTCCAGGGGAGATGAGACTCAGAGAGGGCCCATGACTCGACAGAGGACACACAGCAGGGAGGCTGCTGGCTCTGGCTTTTCTGTCCCCTCCCCTTCCTGCATGGCACCCCCAGTCGTGGGGTGTAATGAACGCACACCCTCCAGGGTTTTCAGCAAAGCTACTTGAACAAGA
>CAUYQG010194070.1:0-14693 GCA_963574415.1 Tarsius wallacei
GGCGACGGAGTGAGACTCCGACTCAAAAAAAAAATAAAAATAAAAAAAAATTTTATATATATATATACATATATATATATAAAAAATTTTAACATTCTTTGGGCTGAAGAAAAATGACACAAGTTGCAAATGTGGATCTACCAAAAGGAATAAAGAGCCCAGGAAACTGGAAATATGTGTATACATGAAACACCTTTTCCTCATTCTTTAATTTTTTGATACTGGAAGTCACCACTCCCATCATTACAATAATTAAAAAGCCGCCCGGGCGTGGTAGCGCGTGCCTGTAGTGCCAGCTACTTGGAAGGCTGAGGCAGAAGGATCGCCGGAGCCCAGCAGGTCGAGGCTACACTGGCTGTGAACGTGCCCCTGCACTCCAGCCTGGGCGACAGTGAGACTCTGACTCAAAAATAATAATAATAAAATTAAAAAGCTGAACAGCTGAAAATCAATGACTTTTCTTGGACCTATCAGAGAACTGAGGTCACAGGACAAACTGCCAACCTGAAATCTGGAAAGACAGACAAGTACAAAGAATCACAGCTGAGATCAGCTCAGCTGAAGCAGAAGTTGCCGGAGCCATAAACTGGTGGGAAGCTTCAGTGGTAGCTGACAAAATGCTGGGGGCAGCACTTACACTAACACAAGGGGGAGTTTCAGCTAGTACAGCACCCCCCATACCTCCGTGGGTTTTACCTCCTGGAATGCCACCAGATTCTCACAGTAAGAGCCAAGAGAAAACTCTCATGTTTCCGGCAGTGGGAGAGAGAAAGTAGCCATTTTGAAGTATTCCCAGGGCAATTTGGAATGGCTGACCAAAGGGCCCGGCACTCATCTCCTCCACAAAAAGGACCAAAATGTCAAATAAATAACGACACTTTGCGCAGACTGTCTAAGGGAGAAGACTAAAATTTAGGAAGGAAATGGTGAAAGCCTGTGCCGCATGGACAGCCAGGACGACAGCACAGCCAGGAAAGCAAAGCACCTGGCCCAAACTGGCTCAGAGCCAAGAGGGACTCTCCATCACTGGGGACCCCAGCGATGGCCATTAGCAATGTGAACACCTGCAAGCCTAGCTACAGGAAAGGCCCCAGTCCTCACAGGCCCTGGGCCTCATGTGGGGAGTGACCTGGGTCCACATGGCTGCATCGCCCAGAGTAGGAACCCACAGGCCCCCACCCTCCCTCCCAGGCCCTAAGCTGCACACTGCCATTCTGAGAAGAGCCTTGCTGGGAGCATCCTGCCCAGAGGGCCAGCAGCCTTGCGTCTCTACCTCCACGAGGCCCCGTCTTCATCCCACCATGCCCACACGAAAGGCTGTCACGGCAGGAACTCAGCTAGACCCAGTGGCAAACTGTGACCATGACCTGAGCCCACACAGTGCCTTGCACCTACAGCCCTGCATCTGCTGTACTGGACTGCGGGCAATCCAGCACAGACCAGGGGAGCAGAGGCACACCGCCCCCCAGGGCTTGGGGACGGCCTCCCAGGGCCCACCGCTGCTAGGGACACTGCCCTTCTGACTGGCAGAGCTACTGCGTGTCGCACGCATACCCAGGGCCTGAGGATCAGCTGGCCTGGTGCCCACGGTCACCGCCAGAAGCACCACCCCCATGACCAGCAGGGCTGCTGTGCTGTGTGCGCCTCCCCCGAGCCTGAAAACCAGCCTGCCTGGTAGCCCTGCCCCAGATGACATGTCACTTCCTCTCCAACACCTGTCGTCTGTGCACCTGAGGCACGCGCAGACATCACTCGCAATGATTACCACCAAGAGTCACATGGAGGCTACAGCACCGCTCCCACCCAGAACCAAAGCCAGAGCACCCTACTCAACCAACACTGCAGGATGCGAGGACGGGAAAAAGTCTTTCCCTAGGAAAGCCATGCCATGAAACTGGAAGAGACACATGTTCCTCTAGATAAACAGCTACCAGTGTAGGGACACAAGAAACACGAAAAAGCCAGGAAACACGACACCTTCAAAGGAACACAACAATTCTCTGGTGACAGACCCAAAAGGAAAGACAAGCTATGAAATGCCTATACAGGAACTCAAAATGATGATGTCAAAGAAACTCAGTGAGATACAAGAGAATAGACGATTCAGCAAAATCAGAAAAGCATCTATAATCTGAATGGTACTTTTTAAAGCTATAGATAACATAAAAGAAACAAACAAACGTCTTGAAGCTGAAGAATCCAATGTATGAAATAAAAAATACAATGAACTAGCTTCAACAGACTAGATCAAGCAGAAGAAATGATTTCTAAACTTGAAGACAGGTCTTTTGAAATAAACCAGTGAGCTAGGCATGGTAGCATGCACCTGTAATCCCAGCTACTCAAGCAGCTGAGGGGGGAGGATCTCTTGAGCCCAGGAATTCTAGACCAGGCTGGGCAACATAAAGAGAGACTCCATCCCAAGGGAAAAAAAAAAAGGGCCGGGGGATAAATAATGTTTTTAAAAAAGAAAGCCTACGGGAATATTGGGATACCATTAGGTGGATAAATATCCACATAATGGGAATTCCAAAAGAAGAGACTGGGAAAGGCATAGGAAAACCTATTTATTCATTTACTTGTTTGATACAGAGTCTTGCTCTGTTGCCCAGGCTGGAGTGTAGTGGTACAATAACATCTCACTGCAGCCTCCTGGGCTTAAGTGATCCTCCCACCTCAGCCTCCCAAGTGGATGTGACTCTAGATAGACACGTGCCACTTTGCACAGCTAATTCAGCTACAATTTTTTTGTAGATGTTGGGTCTCACTATGTTGCCCAGGCTGGTCTCAAACTCCTGGACTCAAGGACTCTTCCTGCTTGGCTTCTCAAAGTGCTGGGAATTCAGGTGTGAGCCACTGCACCTGACCAAAACCTATCTCATGAAATAATGGCAGAAAACTGCCCAAATCTTGAGGGAGAGATGGATATCCAGAGTCAGGAAGTTCAAGAGTTCCCAAATCTATTCCACACCACAAAGTTCTCCCAGAGGCACATTTTGGTCTGTCAAAAGTGGAAGGGAGAGGACTCTAAAAACAACAGCAAGGGTAAAATGTAAAGTCACATAGAAGAGAATTCCCATTAGACCAACAGTATATTTCTCAGCAAAAACTTTATATGCCAGGAGAGAATGGAATGATACAGCCAAGTGCTAACAGAAAAAAACCAAAAAAAACCTGCCAGCCAAGAATACTGTATCTAACAAAGTTCCCTTAAGAATGAAGAAGAGAGGAAAGCGAGGTGCCTCCCCGTGACCCCGCAGGGGCCTGTGCCTTCCTGGCCTGGATGCTGCCTGCTCTGGAGAGCCAGGATCCGAGGATGAAGGCCAACCCCCTGCAGCGCTCTGTGCAATGGCCTTACTACATGCTGGGCTTTCACATTCTTCTGTTCATAGTGGTCGGTGCCATCTGCCTCTCTCAAGAAACAGCCTGCCCCAGCTGCCATTTGTTATCCATTTCCCAGAGAACTGAGGATGGGCAGGGGAGCCTGCACCTGGATAATCTGGAGAGTCTGGGAGGAGAACTGAGCTCAACACAAAAGACTTGCTGACAGCTGACAGAAGAAACAGTTATCTAGCCCAGCACATTGCCTTTCCACCTGTCTTCAAGCTGCGTGAGTGCATGCACATAGGTGTGCATAGCTCCCTCTTCCCTGCCAGTATCTGCTGCTGTTGAGAGCTTCTTGTGTGTTCGGTCAACCCTCCACTTCCCCATACTCACAGTGATTCTATCTTGCTTGCATTTGACATTTGTTACACATTCTTTAAACAAAACACAAAACAAAAAGAAGGAAGAAGAAATAGTCTTTCCCAGATAAGGAGAAACTGAAGGAATTCATCACCACTACACCAGCCTTACAAGAAATGCTTAAGGAAATCCTAGAATAATAATGATCACCATGAAAACACACAAAAGTATAAAACCACTGGTAGAGCAGATACATAATGATAAAGATATAAAAACAGCACTACAGAAAACCACCAAACCACAAAGATAAACAATGCAAGAGAAGTAAACAAAAGAATATAAAAAAAACAGAAAACAATGAATCAGATTACAGAAGTTCTCATCTATTAATAACCTTGAATGTAAACACATTAAATTTCCCAATTAAAAGATATACACTGGCTGAATGGTTCAAAAAACAAAATAACTACATGCTGCCTACAAGAAACTCACTTAACCTGTAAAGACACACTAAGAGAGAAGAGATGTAAAGAGAGCCACCATGCAGATAAAAATTAAAAGTGAACAGGAATGCTATACTCATATCAGATAAAATAGACTCTAAGTCAAAAACTGGAAAAAGAGACAAAGAACGTCATTATATAATGACAAAGGGATCAATTCAGCAAGAGGACGTAACCATTGTAAGCACACGCACCCAGCATCAGAGCCCCCAAACACAGAAAACAAGTATTTTCGCTCTCAAGAGAAAGACTGACTCCAATACAAGAGGAGCTGGGGACTTCCCAACGCCGCCACTCTCGACATTCCTTGTGGAGGTCTTTACACGCCACAATGAAGTGTCCACAATCTGTCAAAACACACCAAACAAAAAGAGGGCCTCTGATGATCTGGTGAATGATACCACAATAAACGGACTGAAAGCTTTAAAAAGTCCCGCCAGGTCTTTTGTAGAAATTGGCATGCCAATTCTAAAATGTATATAAAAATCCAAAGAACCTAGGATGGCCAGTTAACCAAACAATCATCTTTACAAATAAGAACAAAGTTGGAGAAATTATGCTGTGATTTTATACTTTATACTTAAAATGAAGCTACAATGATAAAGATAGTATGGTGTTGCCTACAGGCAGACTGTAGACCAATGGAACAGAAAGAATACCCCAGATATTGGCATTAAGACAAATAAGAGACCAACGGAACAGAACAGTTCATACAGTGGCCTAAAGAGAGACCATAACCCAATGGAACAGAATATTCCAGACTGTGGCCTAAGGACAAACCATAGACCCATGGGACAGAATATCCCAGAAGTGGAGACCACATGCACACATCAGTTGACGTTCTATAAAAGAGTCCGTTCAGTGAAGGGCGGATAAGAAAAGTGTCTAAAAAATCAACAGATGAAGCCGGAACAGCTGGATATCCACAGGATAAAAATCCATCCTGATCTCGACCTTACTCCTTTCAAAAAAATTAGTTGAGACGCACCATACACTGAAATATAAAATCCTATACTCTAATCCTGTAGCATAAACAGGAATATCTTCCCAAGTTTGAGCAGATACTGTTTCTTCCTAATAGCAAAGATACTTCAGAACAGAGAAAGTACATTAAAAAGGGTGAATTGTACTTGGTCAAAATTAGACCGGACGCTTTCTGTTCATGGGGACGTGAAGTCCCAGGGACGCTCACTCATGACTCGTGTTCCCGTGCAGTGGTTCCAGCCACCACATGCATGACTTACCCGATGAGTCAACAAGTCCACTGCCAGGCAATACACGACTGACTTGCCACCGAGTCAGCAAGTCCGCTGCTAGGCTTTCTCCCTAGACAAACACACACATGCGCACACAAGCAGACCTGCCTGGGAATGCTCACAGCTGCTTTATTGGTAATAGCCCAGCACTGGGAACAATCCAAAGGTACATACACAGGACAATGGATAAACACATCTGTGTGTTCCTAGTACAGAATTATCTTTAGCAATTAAAAAAAAAAAAGATCAGCATAGCAACGATCTACAAAGAGACAGCCAAAGATGAACAAGAGAAGTGAGAAAAAAAAAAGAGTAACCCATTGCATGGCTCCATTTACAAGAAGGTAAAACTGACTTAGGGTGAAAGAAACCAGAAGACGGGCAACGCCTATTTTGGGAGGGACTGACTGGGAGAAAAAGAGGACATTTGCTGGGTGACAGATTGGGTCCCTCTTCATGAGGAGTGGGTTGCGTGGCAAAGGCATTTGTCAAAACATACTGAGTTGTACTCAATAAGATACATGCTTTCCCCGTATGTAAATTATGGCACCACAAAAAAGTTAAAATTTATGTTGTCATCTCACACCACAGTCCAGATAAATTTCACCTGGACTCAAGAGCTAAACTTAAAAATTAAGTACTAGAACCAGCACTGGAGAATGCTTTTTGTAATGTGAGGGTGTAGAAAGTCTTTCTAAATATAATACACGATCAAAAGTCACATGACAGATTTTTGCCTCATTAAAAAAATAAATTCTGTACAGGTATAAAGCTACAATACATAAAGAGTTCATACAAATCAACAAGAAAAACAGGTATAAAAAACATAATAGCATTTTTGGACAAAGGCAATTCACACGAGGAAAGGTCTGCAATAAATATAAAAAAAGACGCTCAATTTTGTCAATGATAAAGTACAAAACAACACACTACAGTGTGTTTATCCTCCAGACAATTAGAAAAAGTAGGAAGTAAGATAATGGTCCCAAGGCGGGATGGAGGGAAACGCACAATGTCGGTGGTAGCAAGAATCGGCATAGGCATCACGTGTGACGTTTTGGTAATGGACCCCAGCAGGTACACTGGCTTTTGACCTCTTCCCTAAGAAGGTGACAGCCCACGTAGAGATGATGCCCCATGTAGAGACGATGCCCAGGACTCATCCTTGTGCACTTTGTGCCGTGGAACCTGGAGACGTGTACACGTGCGTCAGCAAAGGCTGTGCCTGTGGTACAGGCATTTGGCTTGTGGAGTCTGTCGTCCCTGGCGTGGAGACGTGCACACACCGCAATCGTGGAGCAGGTGGGGAGGTGAGAAGGAGGCCTTCCGGTGGGCTCCATTTTCTTCCTCCAGGCCTTGAGCGTTGAGTTCTGGGTAATGAACAGGAGTGACTTCTCAGTGTGGCTGGGGGCCTCTGCTCACTCCAGCATGTCTTGGTGGCCGCCTTTGGTTGGGGAGGGCCTCATCCACGGCCTTGCAAGACCCCGGGTGGACATGTGGGAGACAGGCAGCTGGGACCTGGCCCAACTCCCCTGCACTCAGCACACCAGACTACAAGGCCCCAACTCACACTCCCAGGACCAGCAGAGCCTGGCCTGTGGCCGAGTCCTGTCCCTGACCTGGGAAGCACAATGCCCCGAGCCACCCGAGGGGAGGGGAATGCTAGGCAGGGGGCCCTGGGTCCCTAACGCCTGCACGAGGCGGGCCGGGGGCATAAGGAACCCGCTGCATGGTGGGTATCCCTGGGGTTTCCTGGGCTACAGAGGGCCCCATCTAGGACCCAACCCACTGTGGCTTTCAGGGGGGCAGACCCCCCTCCTCGGGGAGCTCAGAGGCCCCTCTCTGCTTGCCCCACCAAGCCCACTTCTCTCTCACAGGTCATAGCCTGGCCTAGGACAGGGATGCCATCTGCCTGGTGGACTGAGAACCTTCTGGAAAGGAGGAGCCACATTGATGGCCTTGCCCAGGCCATGGATTCTGGCTGTTAAAGGAGCTCGAGAATTCCTACAGGGGCTTTAGACACCACCCCAGGTTTTAGATTTTTTATTTACGCAAAGAAAAAGAAATGGAAGGGGAGAAGAAGGTGGAGGCCCCACCTGGTGCCCACCTGACTGCCGCAGGGCACTCACCTGCCAGCCCCCATCTCTGGAGCACTTGTCCCTACTAAGAGCCAAAGCTGCGGCCCCTTCCCAGACCTGCATCCGCTGCAGTACACCGTGGACACTGCCCCAAGGGCAGAGGCCCCACAAGACCTCGCCCTCCCAAGCCCAAACCAAAGTCTGACTTAGGAGCAAGGTGGTCGCCATGGAGCTGCCCGGGGCCAGGTGAGTTGGGCGCTCACGTTCCATGGCAGAACTTGTTGTGACGGGGCCTGGCTGTGGGGGCCACCCTGGCTGGCCTTCCTGACAGCCCACAGGCGTGCAGCCAGCCTGATTCAACAACCCCTGCTTGCACAGCTAGCCCAGGGCAGGAACAGAACAGGCAGAAGACCAAGACACAACAGCCAGATGAGCCACAGCTGTCGAGGGTGCAGGCCCTGCCCGGGTGGCCCCTCAGCCACCTCCTGCCATGGCCGCGAGGTGCAGGCAACCTGCAGGGCACCACAGCCTAAGCCCTCCTGAGCCTGGCACAGAATTCCTCACAGAACCAGGAGCCACGAGCTTGGGCTGTGGCAGGTGTCTCCCTGCCAGACCAGCGTGCCTGTCCCAGGCCCCCAGCTCCTCCCTGCCTCGTGCAGCCACTGGTGCTAGCTGCCCTAGGTCCTGTGCCTCAGGTCACCTACCCTGGTGAGTGGCAGTCCCAGGCCAGCCGCCTGTTTGCCAAGTGCAGGGTGGCTGCTGTCATTCTAGAAAAACGTCTAAACTGCCTAACGGAGTTCTGTGCACACAAACATGGAGCACGGGCTACTCTTTGCTGAGCTTACGAGCTCCCCGTGATAAGCAAGCCCAGCATGGCATGGGGCAGTCCTGACGTCTGGCAACCCCACGGAGGGGTGGGGGCACAGGACAAAGGAAAGGCCCAGCTGCACCTCCTCCAGCAGCGCCGTGTTCTAGTGCAGGCTGGGTTCTGGACAAGGAGACTTACCTGGGCTGCCTTGTCGGCTTCTGGAAAGACGCCAGCCTGAGCACTTGGCGCCAGACACAGGCCACAGACACACATGAGCTCACATGCACACATACACACTCACATGTGTACACAGCACACGCAAGCGCTGACATGGACACAGACATTCGCATGCACAGGCACTCCTGACATGTGCCTGGGGTGTCCTGCTTCAGGGACAAATCGGGTAAAAGGAAGCCGGATCTCCCTGGACTTTGGGTGAGGAGCTGGGCCAGGGTCCACTGTGACCCAGAGTTGGCACCGGCACGGAAGCATGGGCATCCGCAGAGACCAGCTGAAACGTGGTGTCATAATAAATACCTCATGTAAAGTACTTCTTTTTTTTTATTGATTTCATTGAAAACAGAACAAGAAATGGTCTGAGCCAAAAGACTGCTCTTAAAACTGTCAAAAACATTTTAACAGAAAAAAATAAACATGACTGCATTATGAATGTTTTAGAAGAGTCGCACAAAAAAAACCCCACTGTTACTGCACTAATTACAGTATTTAAAAAGGTATATGCCAAAAAA
This sequence comes from Tarsius wallacei, assembly GCA_963574415.1. Lineage (NCBI taxonomy): Eukaryota > Metazoa > Chordata > Mammalia > Primates > Tarsiidae > Tarsius > Tarsius wallacei. The sequence goes on from CAUYQG010194070.1 coordinate 9,079, forward strand.
AAGTATATGACCTGCCAGGCCACCACACAAAAGGTGGTGGCAAGTTTATTCACACTACAAGACTAACATTTTAAAAAAAGTTTTTCCTGCATTTTATTCTAAAATCACTTTGTTCTCTTTATACAGTTGACAGTTTATTTTCACATGGTGAGTAGAAACCACACCAGAATCAGCACCGTTGTCTGTGTTTTGTGTTTTTTATTTTCTGTTTGTCCTAATGTTCAGTAATGGTAGAAAATAAATCAGTTTATTCATCATCATAGCATGTGGCTTTAAAAAATCAACAGAAGGTGCCAGCGTCAAGGGAACCAGCAGGGGCTGGCGCGGGGTCCGCCTGCTTCACCACGCCACCCCCTCAAAAGAAACGCCAGTGAGAGGATTCGGATATGGGCTAGGTACAGGACTCCTTTAGAAAGCAAGCCCACGTCCTCTCAAAGTCAGTGGCGGGGTCGGCTGCCGGACCTCTCAAGCCCGTGACAGGAGACAGTGTCCTCCCCATGGCACCCGGGCACCAGCACTCGCCACGCAGGCCGTGGGCAGGTGGGTCTAACGGAGCAGCTTGCAGTGACGGCGGCTTTGGCGGTGCCACACGGAGGAGTCTGGGCCAGACAGGAAAACCAGCAAACCCAGTGGTGGAGCAGGGACCTCGGAGACCGGAGGATGGACAGACACCGCGCAGCGACCAACCATCATCAGACACTCACAGGCGACGCCCCGAGGGCCCCAGCTCCTCCGAGGTGCACGGGCGAGAACACCCACTCCTGTTTGAGCACTGGCCCGGCCGCGAGGCCTCAGGTCTGGAAAGGCGGCTAGGAGGCGTCCACACCCGCCCGCAGGCCTCTGAGCGACTCACGGCCTCACCTCTGGCCCCGCAGGAGCGGGCAGCACAGCCCCGCCAGGGCCTTTCGGACGTGGCGAAATCTCTCCTCCTCAACGCCATGCCAACGGGTTCTGTCCCGAGGCCGCAGGCCGGCGGTTCCTCATAGGGGGTCGGCGGCGGCCGCGGAGCTGGTGTCCGGCAGGCCGTCCTCCTGGGCCTCCGGCCGCTGGGCCAAGGCCGCGCTCGAGTGCCGGCACTTGGGGGAGCCGCAGCGGCAGCTGAAGAGCTTGCCCTTGACGGCCCAGAAGCGCTCTCCGTAGTCAAACCTGGGGAGGGAGCACAGCACCGTCCCACCAGCACCACCAGCACCGTCCCACCAGCACCACTCCCTCCCGCGGCCCCGCCCTCCCGCCTCCGCCGTCAGGGGCAGCCGCCCTCACCCAGCCCCACCCAGCCCCACATACCCCAGCTGCTCGCCGGCTGCGATCGGGCGCGTGCTGAAGAAGGCGATGCGGGGGAAGCGCAGGTCCTGGTGGGACACGAACACGCGCACTGGCACGAGGTTGGGCTCGCAGTGGTGGTTGAGGAAGCGGCTCACGTTCCCGTAGAAGCGCGCGTCGATGCAGTACACCTCCCCATCCTAGAGGGCGAGGACCGGACAGCCACGAGCTGCGGCCCGCCAGCACCCGGGCTGACGCAGAGCCGGGCTGGGTGCCGGCGCCACCGGGCGGAGGGGCCTTCCTGGCGACCCGCGGGCAGATGCCGTCCCCACCCTCCCAGCTGTCGCAGGGTGCCGGCGCAGGGTGCGGGCAATGCCGGTGGCGCCCTTGACGGCTGTCCCCGCCGGCTTCCCGTGTGGGAGGAAAGCACCCAAAGACCAGCTGTCTATGTATGCGGCGCGACCCCCCCCCAACACCTCTGAGGCCGGTGGGCAGGGCCGGCGCTGGCTGAGGGCTCTGGAGGATGAGCTGGTCCGGGCCGTAGCGGGCCGTGCCCAAGGACCACGCAAGGAGCACCGGGCCAGGCAGCCCTCAGGGACCTGGTGATGCAGCGAGAAGAGCAGGGTCCTAGGAGGGGCTGGGGAGCCTCGGGGGTGCCCGGCAGGATGGGGAAGGGCAGAGGGAGGAGGCGGGAGGGAGTGGAGGGGAGGTGGGGAGGGAGGCATGGAAGGAAGACAGGGCTCTGGCTGAGGCTGCTCAAGGGGTCTCCCAGAGCCCACCAAAGAGTTCCGCAGCAGCCCAGAGTGGGGGTGTGGCCACGAAACTGAGTCCGGCCATGCCAGAAGCACCAGGCATCCTCCTAACCCAGGGGGCTTCCAGGGCACCCACAACCTTGGCCCTGTGTTCTTGTGTGGTGCCTGAGTGGACCACAGGACAGAGAGATGAAGCGTGAGTCTGGCCTTGCCCAAGAGCCTTTAAAAGCCGTTTCTTCCGGAGGCCAGGGCGAGGAAGCTGCTGCTAGCCTGGAAGCAGCTGCAAGGCGAGGAGCGGGCTGTCCGGCCCACAGCCAGCAGGGAGCTGGATGCTGCCCTATGTGCCCTCTGGCGGGCCCTCCCCAGACTGGACAGGCCTTCCCCAGAACCTCTAAGCGGCTCAGCCCGGCCATGCTGACGCCTGACCTGCGCAGCTGGAGCCATCAGTGCATCCTGTCTCGGTCACTCGGTGTGCGATGAGGTTTGCCACATAGCAACAGGATGCAAAGGCAAGTCCAGGCAAGGACCAGCGGACACCAAGGTGCAGGAGGCCCCAGGCCCACAGAGGGCAGCCTGTAGCAGCCGCTGCTCCTGACACCTGGTCACGTCACTGCATGCGTCAACCCGAAGGTCAAGGTACTCAGGGGCCAGGGGAGGTTAGAAACCCAAATTAAGGGCGGAGGTCTGGCCAGCAGCAGACCTTCCCACAGCCTCCATAGCGCAGCTTCAGCACCGAGAGTCAGAGCTGGACGCGGGCAGCACGCCCTGACACCAGGAGCACAGCCGGCCACAGACGCCCATCGCGATGTGACCTCCTGCCCTAGGTTCTCAGCCACAGTGTCCGGAGGACTGGAATCTGGCCTCTGCTCTGGGTGCGTCAAATGTGAATCTGCAGGTGGCTTCACCCCTGCAGGAGGCAACTCTGAAACCAGAAACCGTGCACGCACACCACACACACGAACCACGCACCATATAAACCACACACACAGAAACCACATACACACGCACAAACCACACACACACATGAACCACACACACACACGAACCACACATGTACTATGTAAACCACACACCATAAACACCACACATACACCATACACACACCACATACTACACATGTACCACATGTGTAGTATGTGCTGTGTGTGATGTGTGTGGTTAATATGGTACACACAAACCACACACACCACAGACCCCCCCACACACAAATCAGACACTATATATGCACCATATAAACCACACACACACATCACGCAAAGCCACACACCACACACTCCATATACACACAAACCCCACCCCATACACACATCACTCACAAGCCACACGCATACCATATAACCCACACACACACAAACCACACACAATACATGCACCATATAAACCACATACACCCCATACACATACACACACAACCCACACACGACACCCGTACCCTATAAACCACACACTACACACACACACAAGAAGGTGCAGTAAGTAAGCTCCGAGACCAGGGTAGCTGGCACCCAGAGGGAGTCTGGGCTTTCACGGGGTGGAAGCCCATCCAGCCAGAGCACGCCAGGCTTTCGAGGTGGGGTGTCACGAGTCCAGGTACCGCCTGCCCTGACTGAAAGCAGCTACAGGAGACCCGATTGGAGACGGTGACCCCACAGAGAGACACCCACAGCAGCCGTGGGAGGAGCAGAGCTCACATGGAAGCAGAAATGAGTGACCACATGTGTCGAAGATGCATTCAGGATCTTCCCACAAGTTAACGGGAACAGTCCAAATGACTTGACCCAGGAAGAATCCAGAAAATGAACACATCTAAGGGGGAAAGGAAGTCAGCTGAGTCCAGCCCTGGAATGACCCAGACTCCAGATAACAGATGCGCATTTCAAAGCAGCCACTGAGGCCTCTCAGCCAAGAAAAGAAAACGCATGTTTCTACCACATGAACATCTCAGAAAAATGAGAAGTTCCAGCAGAGAAATAAAAGAGAACCCAGTGGAAATTCTAAGTAGAATTCACTGGCTGTTAGAGCCATCATGGGATGAACAGAACCTTGGAGGCCTGTCTGATGAGTTGAAGAGGCCAACGGAACAACCCGTGCCAGGACTACGCGGTGAGATGCTATCTGCCAGTGACAGCAAAGGTAGAGGTCGGCCTAGATGTCCCAAGAACAGCACGGACATCTGTGCACATACAGCCCACCAACTTTGATACAGGATCAAGTGAGAGTGCAATATATATACCATACTGTCCCGTGTTTGGGGTAAGAAAGGAGAAGAAATAAGGACTAAATGTTAAAAGTATTTTTCTCTATTTGTACAAACAGTTACCGGTTGGGATGAGGGCAGGTGCTATGGTCAGAATGTGTCCCCCCCAGAATTCACATGTTGAAATCCTTACCCCAGGGTGGGGCCTTGGGGAGGTGATGAGGTTATGAGTGGGAGGGTGGGGGGGTGGGGCTCATGAATGGAACTGCCCTTGCAAAAGGGTCGCCAGAGAACTGCCTCACCCCTCCACCACTGAGGACACAGGAACCAGGAAGCCCACCCCAGACACCGCATCTGCCAGTACCTTGAACTTGGGACTTCCAGCCTCCAGAACTGTGAGAAATAGACATATTGCATGGGAGCCATCCAGTCTAGAGGATTTTGTTACAGCAGGCTGAATGGACTGAGGCAGCAGGTAACAGAATACGTGGTGCATGGGTGGAAGCAAGCCTTTTTGAGTGTGGTCTTTTATGTAAATTTACTTTTAAAGGACATAAGTATCCTATATAACCAAAAATGTAAAACTTTTTAACCCTAGAATTTAGAATGAACTAAAATTAGCATAAAGGCATAACAAGTTGGTAATACGATCTTTCTCTTGCACAGAGAAACAATTACTTCAAGTACTGCAAACACAGGACCTTGTGTGGCCTCAGTGGAACGCATTCTAAGGACCAAAATGCTGCAAGAAGAAGACTTTAAATGTCCCTCAGAAGTTGCACTGGTACTTACTGATATCAGCAATGTCAGTAGTGGCATTCTGAAACTATTTGAAGATTTTGGGGTCGAGATTTTCACCATAAGAGATACAAGTATAACATCACAGAAGCTAGATGAACACCTGTTAACCACTGTTAATTCTGAATTGAAAATATTAGCATGATCACGTTTTGAAAATGTGTCTGTCCCAGAGCCCTGTCCTGGCAGGTGGTCAGAAGCCACAGCATCCTGAGAGCAAAGAGCACCTCCAGAGGCGGAGGTGAATTTCTAAAGATCTCCCTCCCCTCAGGGAATGAGCATTTCTTGGAGAAATGGCCGACGCCTCCGGGGCAGGGAACGGATAAGGAAAGCCCAGGGTGTCTTGTGGTGTCAGAAAACGTCATGAAGCCGGGCTCGGTGGCTCAGCCTGTAATCCCGTGCCTTTGGAGGCTGAGGTGAGTGGATTGCCTGAGCTCACGGGTTCGAGACCCGCCTGGGCAACTTGGCGAGACCTCATCTCTACAATAATTAGCCGGGCGTGGTAGCGCGCGCCTGTAGTTCCAGCTACTTGGAAGGCTGAGGCAGAAGGATCGCCAGAGCCCAGCAGGTCGAGGCTGCGGTGGCCAGGAGCGGCCACTGCACTCCAG
>CAUYQG010194074.1:0-13860 GCA_963574415.1 Tarsius wallacei
GTAAATATCTGTCTGGGGACGGGGAGACACTTCCTATCAACAAGGGTGCCTGAACGAGGCATATTTGTATACCTAACCCTTAAGTGTACCCCACAATATCATAATTAAAAATATTGAATAAATAAAAAATTAATAAAAATAAAAAAATAAAAACTAAATACTAGTAATACCAAAAATAAATAAATAAATAAATAAATAAATTAGCCAGGTGTGGTGGTACACTCCTGTAGTTCCAGCTACTTGGAAGGCTGAGGCAGAAGGATCACCTAAACATGCCACTGCACTCCAGCATGGGTGACAGAGTGAGACTCCAACTCAAAAAAAAAAAAAACTTTGTCAGATAATTCTAACTTCTGATTCATCTCAGTGTTGGCATATGTTGGTTGTTTTTTCATTAAAGTGATTTTTCTGGTTCTTGCTACAGCAAGTGATATTTTTATTGTATTCTGGATATTTTGGATATTATTTTAGGAGCTTCTGGATCTTATTTAATTATCTTCTTTTTTTTTTTTTTTAGTTGGACTCTCACTCCGTTGCCCAGGCTGGAGTGCAGTGGCACATTCATGGCCAACCCAGGGTCGACTTGCTGGGCTCCAGCGATCCTTTCAACTAAGCCTTCCAAGTAGCTGGAACTACAGGCGTGCGTTACCATGCCCGGCTAATTTTTTTTTAATTAATTGTAGAGACGAGGTCTCGCCAAGTTGCCCAGGCTGGTTCGAACCCATGAGCTCAGGCAATCCACTCGCCTCGGCCTCCCAAAGAGCTTAGCCCTGTCTTCTTTTATTATTGTTATTATTAAGCAAGGAGTTCTTCTTCTGAAGTGTAGTGTGAGGAGTAGGTGGGCATGTTTATCTTCCTGTTGAGCCCCACCAACACTACACTGGCAAAAATAGAGAACTGACTCACACTATCTCTTTAAAGATGAGGATGATGTGGACATTCACTCTCCACTGGGCTTCCTGATGCCTTGAGTCTTGCAGATACTTCCTGAGTAAAGGTGGAACACCACAGGCACTGCCTCTCTCCACTCTCTGCTGGGTCACTCTAATGCTGGTGGAAGAGGTAAAAAGTGAAGTGGTTAGACCCACCGCATGCTGCTTTGTTAGCCAGATGGGACTGGAGGATCAGTTCCCCATTGGGTCACCGCAGACACCAAGAGGTGTGGGGACAGGAGAGCCTGCTAGCCCTGTGTCATGCCATCCTGTTCAGACTCTTTGCTGCTGGGTAGTTAAGGAGGTTTAGCTCCCTGCTGAGCCCCAGAGACATTGGGCTTGAGGGGAAGAGTGGAGCACTTTCCAGTGCTGACTTGCATCGCTTTGTTCAGTCTCATCAGTGATGGGTGAAAGTGGAGGCTCAGGACACTGCTGGACCCTGCTTATATGACTACCTCTACCCTGGCAGGGGTGAGTTGGAGCAATGCCTGTTTCCATAAAGCAGGATATGGTGGTATCAGCTCCCTGATTGGCTCCTACAAATACCGTCCAGGCAGAATTAGAGCAGCCCTTGCTTGTGCCAGGTGTAGAATGGAAGATTAGTGTCTCCCTAGGCCTTCTTGGTGCTGGCACTATTTGGCCAGGGAATCAGAGAAGCACTGCTACCCACTTCCTTGGGTGTGGGGTCAGTGAAAAGCAGATCCCTGCCTGGTTCCACTGAAATCACATGTGTAATTTTTCTGTTAGAGGTTTATTTTAGCTAGGCCACCCTTTTCCCAGGCCTTTGGCTAGGGGGAAGAGGCTTTCCTTGTAGGTTTTTATCTGTGCTTATTGGCAATTCCAGGTTGGAGCCTCCTGAAGGATATATGGGAGGCAATAAGGAAACTCAGGAATCTGAGTGCCATATCACTCCTCAAGTCCCAAGGCTCTTTGGAAGTCTCCTTTCTCCCCACTTTTCAGAATCTTCCTAGGGTTTGTTGTGTTAAGTTCAGGGTTTTTGCGTTGTGAGAGAGAGGACCTGGGAGGAAATGAGGCTACTTCATCTTGGCTACAACCAGAAGTCATAAAATGATAGCATATGGATACTTAAGGGGACATTGGAAATCAACTACAGTATTTATGGACTTTAATGTCATTTAGTACAACCCTCTAGTTTTACAGATATGAAATATATGAGACTGGGCACGGTGGCTCAGGCCTGTAATGCCAGCACTTTGGGGGGCTGAGATGAGAGGACTGCCTGAGCCCATGGGTTCGAGACCAGCCTGGGCAACATGGTGAGACCTCATCTCTACAATAAATGAAAAGAATTAGCCAGGCATAGTAGTGTGCACCTGTAGTTCCGGCTACTTGGAAGGCTGAGGCAGAAGGATCACCTGAGCCCAGCAGGTTGACGCTGGGGTGGCCTTGAGTGTGTCACTGCACTCCAGCCTGGGTGACGGAGTAAGACTCCAACTCAAAAAAAAATAAAAAGAAAGAAAGAAATGTGTGAAGCAGAGAAGAGAACGGGCTTCCCTGAGCTTACACAGCTGTCTTGAAATGTTGTTCCATAGCAGGTACCATGTGGCATAGGTGACACCTGAAGGAGTTTGAGGAGCGGTACCCACAAATATTCCTTATTTTTTTCCTGCACCCAAGGACATCAAGTTCCCTGATTCCTGTTTACTCATCTCAGATACCAGGGTATGGCTGACTCCTGAGGGCCCTGAATACTCCCTGTCCCTCCTCACTTCCTCATCACACAGAGCCCTTCCTGTCTACTGGGGCAGGGGACCTCTGGAACAATCAGAGGACAGTCATTTTGGCCTGCTTCATATTCCCAATCCTCAGCTACCCCTTCAAATGTGAGCCTTTCACTTGCCTTGGTGGCCTTCTTCAGGCAACTGAAACCCTTGGGCAACTGTAGTCCTTTGTCCTGGAAGGGCCTGGGAGTTCATTTTTTCATGGCTAGACCACAGTCCATGACTGACTGGTGCAGAAGCATGAAAGTGCAGCTCGCTTTTCCCCAGGTTCAGGCTGGAGCTTTGGGTCTTTGTCTGAATGCACCCCTTTCCCAGTCCAGCTTTCCCTGCATCCCTTTCCAGTTTCTCCTGAGAGCAAGTCCATGAGATAATCCATTTTCCCAGTCCCCAGGCTGCTCTGTGCTTCTTCTCCCTGCCGTCTCCCTAGGTACCACCCTCCTTCCAGATCTTTCCAGATGCATTTCAGAATTGATGATTCATGAAAAACAAAATTATCTACATCAGTGGTGTTGAGCCTCTGGCTGCACATGAGAATCACGTGGGAAACTTTTCAGAACCACAGATGCGCTGCTCCTATGACACGGAGATGATCCAATCTAGTTAGGGTCTGGAACAGTCATGCTATGTAAAATTTCCCCCAGGCGATTCTCATGTGCAGCCAGGGTTGAGAGCCACTCCTTTTCATACCAACTTCCTCAAACTTAGGGAACATCTGGGGAATGCTTAAAAAATGGATTCCATGCCTCGTCAACAAGGGTACCTGCATAATGAACATTTGTATACCTAACCCTGGATTGTACCCCACACCTTTAAAATAAAAAATTAGGGCAACCTCTTCAAGTCCCCTGCCACTGTGGGAACTTTCCTGTCCTCTCAATAAATCCTGCTTTAAAAATAAATAAAAATTAAAAAAAGAAAAGAAACAAACAAAAAGATGCCGGTCTCCCACTAGGAGACATTCTGATTTAATCTGTCTGGGTGTGACCTGGTATTGGAATTTTTAAAAGCTTCCCAGGTAACCCTTATGTGCAGCAGACTTTGAAAACCATTGCTTTATGCTATCCAACTCTTTGTTACATTTTGCTGCAAATTCCATGTTGTATGGACTTTTGAAGATATGGGTCATGCTTTCTATAGCCCTCTCATGGATAAACTATGATCTCTCCCCCGACCCTCAGGACTGGAGGCAGTGTCAGTGTCTCCCTGTTCCCCATGCTACTTCCACATTCTTCTTCCTACAAATCTCATGCCACTGTTTCCCAGCCTCTCAAACTTTCCTCCTTAGTCACTGAAGATCTAGACTCCTCTCTCCTTCTCTCCCTCTCTACCTCCAAATTCTACCTTTACCCTGACTGCCTCGACATCCATATATGGTGGAGACTTCTCGACTCCTGACGTCTTCCACACAAACCACCTTCTCCTTCACCCTGTTTCAGCCACCTCATCCTGTTTTCCAACTTGGGCTTTTTGAGTGAAGGAATAAATGAAGGAATTAGCTCAAAAGCATATTTTTACCCCAATACTAGACTCAAATAAGATGAGAGGACAAAGAAAGTTTTCAGCAATCATAAATGACAACTAACAGTGAACTTCAAACACTATTTAAAAAATTGTTGACAATCAATTAATTGTAGTTTTATTAATATTAACAAGGCTAAATATATATATATGTATATATGTATGTATAACAAAGTATAATTGAAGTGAATAAATGATACATATTTAAAGCCAGTTTGGAAATATGTATGCACCCATGACCCACAAGACCGTCACAATCGAGATAAAAAATGTTTTCTACACTACCCAAAGTTTTCTGGTGTTTTTCTTTTCTTTTCTTTTTCTGAGTCAGGGTCTCACTCTGTCACTGAGGCTGAAGTGCAGTGGAACGCTCATGGCCACCACAGCCTCAACCTGCTGGGCTCAGATAATCCTTCCACCTCAACCTTCCAAGTAGCTGGTACTACAGGCGTGCACCACCACACTCAGCTAATTTTGTTGATTTATTATAAAGATGAGAGCTCACCAAGTTGCCCAGGTTGGTCTTGAACCCTTGGGCTCAGGCAATCCTCTCACCACGGCCACTCAAAGTGTTGGGATTATAGGTGTGAGTCACCGTGCCCGGCCTCCTGGTGCCTTTTCAAGTGCATCTTTCCCTCTACCCTGGTGCCAGGCAAAAACTGACCTTTGCTTGCAAGTTCTAGAATGTTATGCAAATGGAATAATACAGTATGTTCCATTTCTCTAGCTTTTTGTTGTTGTTCAGCATGATAAATTTAAGATTTATCCTGGGCTTTGCTCAGTGGCTCAGCCTGTAATCCCAGCACTCTGGGAGGCTGAGGTGAGTGGATTGCCTGAGTTTGTGGGTTTGAGATCAGCCAGGGCAACTTGGCGAGACCTCGTCTCTACAATTAAAAAAAAAAAATTAGCTGGCATGGTAGCATGCACTTGTAGTTCCGGCTACTTGGAAGGCTGAGGCGGAAGGATTGCTGGAGTCCAGCAGGATGAGGCTGCAGTGGCTGTGAGTGTGCCACTGTACTCCAGCCTAGGTGACAGAGTGAGACTTCAACTCAAAAAGAAAAAAGAAAAAAAGATTTATCCTGTTGTTATGTGTATTTATAGTTAACTCATTTTTATTGCTGAGTGAATATATTCAGTGAATGTATATACTGTATTTGTTTATTCATTTGCCTGTTTGGGGACATTTGAACGTGTTTGACCCTAACAAACAACATATACTATGAATGTACATTCATGTACATGTCCTTGAACATATGTCTTTGTATCTCTACGACTGGAATGCCCAGATCATGTGGGAGGTGTATGCTTAATTTTTATGAAACTTCCCATTTGTTTTCCAAATGGTTGCACCTCTAGAACATTTTTGATAATCCAGAAACTCAGCCCAAACACAGCTGGAAACTTCAGCCACACAGAGTCTCATTGTAGTTGTATGCATAAAAGGGAGAAACATGGAAACTACCTGAATACCCTCAACAGAGGCATCACTAGGTAAACAATGTTACGCCAGGCAGTGGAACATTGTAAGAACACTATTTATGAAGTTTTTTTATGATGAGGAGAAAAATGTTCTGACTACAATGATAAGTGAAAAAAGCATAATATACCAATATCATATATACAGTATAATTGGTCAAACTGTTGAAACAACAGCCACCAGAAGAATTAGGATTTTTTCATTAGTTTGTCAATTCTTTTAAAAGTTTAAACTTTCTTCAGTGAGAAAAAATATATATAAACAACTTTATTGAGATATATTTTGCATATCATAAAATCATCCATTTTAAGTGTACAATGATTTTTAATAAGTTTACTCAATGGGGCATCCATCACCCTAAATCCGTTTTTCATTCCCCCAGCAAGGGTCCTAATGACTCATTTATAGTTATTTCCTGTTTCCAGCCCCAGGCAACAACCGATCTACTTTCTGTTCAGGTACATTTGTCTTTTCTGGACATTTCGTATAAATGGACTCATATAATACACTGTTTCTTGTGTCTGACATCTTTCAGTTAACATAATGCTTTTGAAGTTCACTTATTACATAGCATGTGTCAGTAGTTCATTCCTCTTTATTGCCTAAGAGCATTCCATTGTCTGAATATACATTTTGTCTATCTAGTTGCCAATGGATAGATATTCAGGTTGTTTCTGCTTTTTAGCTTCTATTGTCAGCATGTGCAAGTCTTTTTGTGGACATATATTTTCATTTCTCTTGGATATATACCTAGAAATGGAATTTCCGGATCAGATTGTAACTATGTATTTAACATTTTGAGGAAATATTAAACTGTTTTCCAAAACAGCTGCACCATTTTTTATCCCCACCAGCAATGCATGAAAGTTTCATTTCTCCAAATCCTTGCTAACTTATTGCTGTATTTCTTATTTATTATAGGTCTTTCAGTGGGTGTGAAATGGTATCTTATTGTGGCTTTAATCTGCAATTGCATTTCCCTGATGACAACGATATTAAGCATCTTTTCATACTTTATTTACTTTTCGTGTATCTTCTTTGGTAAAATGTCTATTAATAATTTTTACCTATTATTATTATTATTATTATTATTATTATTATTATTATTTGAGTTGGAGTGTCACTCTGTTGCCCAGGCTGGGAAGTGCTGTGACACACTCATGGCCACTCCAGTGTCAACCTGCTGGGCTCCAGCTATCCTTCTGCCTCGGCCTTCCAAGTAGCCAGAACTACAGGCACATGCTACCACACCCAACTAATTTTCTACTTATTGTAGAGAGGAGGTCTCGCCAAGTTCCCCAGGCTGGTCTCGAACCTGTGGGCTCAGGCAATTGACCAAGCTGTGCAATATATCTCAAAGAAAGAAAAAACTTGTTCCTCTATCTAATTGAGGACTTGTACCTATTTTTGACTTTGTTGTTTGCTTTCTTACTATTGAGCTGTACAAGCTGTTCATAAATTCTGATACAGCCTTTTATTATATATGTGATTTGCAAATATTTTCTCCCAGTCTATTTCTTGTCTTTCATTTTCTTAATGTTGTATTTTTAAATGCAAAGGTTTTGAATTTTGATGAGGTCCATCTAATTGACCTTTTTCATTCATGAGTTATGCTTTTGTATGTAAGTAATCTGCTTAACCCAAAGTCTTAAAGATTTACTTCCATGTTTTCTTTTAAACGTTTAACTTTTTAGTTCTTATGTTTAAGTCTATGATTTGTTTTGAGTTAATTTTTGTGTAAGGTGTGAAGTGAAGGTCCAAAATCATCTTTCTCTATACACATAGTTTTATTATGAAATGTTTCTCTATAATGTTAATATGATAATAGCTTAATATTATATTTTACGAACATACCGTAAACAGTAAGATCTTGGTATTTGACAATACTTTAAAAAAAAAAAAAAGCCCTGATTTGTAGCATTTGCTGATTCCCCTGGTATAAACTCCTGTAATGTTCAGTTTCAAGTTACCAATGTAACCTATCAGGGAGTTGGAAAGAAATCCCACAATTGGTTCTTGTGAATTGCTACAACTGGCTTCAGCACATCATTAAATCTATTTAACCAGTCTCCTGTTTTTTTTCTTCTTGTGTGTCCCTCTTTTTTACCCTCAACTGTGCAAAATATGCCAAAAAATAACATAAAGAAATAGTCTATTTTATTTGTTCCTATAAATGAATACTGGAACTCTAGGGAGTTTCTAGTTTTCCCTCATCATGAACACAGCTGTGGGCAACATCCTTGAAGCCCTTCTGTAGTCACATTTAGTAATGTCTATCACATTTACTTTCAGGACAGCTCTCAGCCTTGTTTCCTGGTAAAGATAAAGGAAATCAAGTTTTGACAAACGGAAGTACAAAACTACTTGAACTTCTGCAATCTTGCAAAGACACATATTCAAAATTTGAATTATGAAGATAACTTCCCTCTTTTTTTCCTCTCTCAAGAACCAAGTATAGAATTAAGCAAATGCTGCAGAGCGAATAGTTGTCTTGACAAGCACTGGAATGATGTCAAGTGTGAATGGACACAATGAAGGTGCCTCGGCATCAGAGGCATGCAAGAAAATCATTGGGGGCCGGGCTCGGTGGCTCAGCCTGTAATCCCAGCACTTTGGGAGGCCGAGGCAAGTGGATTGCCTGAGCCCGTGGATTCGAGACGAGCCCGGGCAACTTGGTGAGACCTTGTCTCTACAACAAATCAAAGAATGGCTGGGCGTGGTAGCGCACGCCTGTAGTTCCGGCTACTTGGAAGGCTGAGGCAGAAGGATGGCTAGAGCCCAGCAGGTTGACACTGGGGTGACCATGAGAGTGACACTGCACTCCAGCCTGGACAACAAAGTGAGACTCCAACTAAAAAAAAAATCACTGGACTGTGGCATTGTTTCAGAGAAATGCATCTGACTCGCCTTTCGAGGAAAATATTTTAAGAAGTGCAAATAAAACTAGGGGGTCACTTAGGGGCAGATGCTTTTAATAAATAATTATTAGATGGTTCTCTGTAGCTCTGTGGAATCTACATAGCTATATCCACATTGTTATAAGGAGGAAGAATGTTTGGGATCCAGAACAGAGGGCGACGGGGGATTCAGGGAAGAGTGAACACTGAGTTGTATGGGGACAACAGAGTTTTGAGCAACTATTACTTCTTGACAAGACCTTTATTCAAAGTCTTTGTGACTACCATTATTTTACGAACGCTTTTTTTTTCTTTTTTGAGTAAGAGTCTTATTCTGTCACCCAGGCTGGAGTGCAGTGGCACAATCACGGCTCACTACAACCTCAAACTCCTGAGACCAAGCAATCCTTCAGCCTCGGCCTCCCAACCTATAGTAGAGACTACAAGTTCCCACTACCACACCCAGGTAATTGTTTATTTTTTGTAGAGATGAGGTCTCACTAGGTTTTCCAGGCTGGTCTCAGTACTTTTTTCCTTCCTTGACCTCCCAAAGTGCTGCTCCTTTCTATTAATATGAAAAGTGAGGCTCAGAGAAATATTAAAGTGCTTACTCAAGGCCTCCTGGCTTATAAATACCTGTCTTTTAAAGCCTGTGCTCAAAGTGTGCATTGTGAGTACCTCCTGAAGAGGAAAACTCCAGCTTCCTGTCTTTTTAGCACCTCCTACTCCAAGTTCACCCATTGCCTTACACACAGTGGAAGTCAAACTGTCATCTCACCCACGTCCTTGCTCTTCCCCCAGCACCCCTGCACACAATGGAAGTCATGCTGATGGTAGTGGGCTTGGGGAGGATCACCTTAGTGAGAGATACAGCGTTTCTGAGTTAGGCCCAGTGCACTGCCATGGCTGACTCCTTGGGGAGTTGGAAGTCTCTTCCCGAGAGGCTGTCCATGACCTGACCTGTGTCCTTGACCCTTACTCTTTACTTCATAGCAGGAAAGAATTTAAGGACAACTCACAGAGAGTAAAGGAAGGAACTTTAATTTGAACCAAAAGTATACACTGGAGAGAGGGAAATACAGGTGATGGCTCCAAGAGGGAGATGCACTGTAAGGTAGGGAGCACTGGCTTTTATCTCGTTCTTTTGGTGTCAATTTTATGTCCATTTACAAGCCATAAGAAGTTTGTGTGACTTTTAAGCCACAGGAAGTTTGTGTCAGTTTCATATTCATTACAAATCACAGGAAGGTTTTAATCTCTTAACCTCTGGCTCACTAATTCTCCATCCACCCCCTCCCCATGCCTAAGCTAGCTGGCCTGCCTCAGTACCACACTGTGTGCTGTTCCCACAGGGAGTCATGCTTCTGTGTCTTATTGACACCACACCCTCATCCTGAAATGCTCATCCCATCCTGTTCATCGAAGAAATGCCTGCTCATCTTTTTTTTCTCTCTCTCTCTAATCCCCTCCTTTTTTCTTCTCCTTCATTCTTTCTTTTCACAAATAATAGTTTATGTTTGATATGGTCATTTTAAAAAATGGATAGCAGCCGGGCTCGGTGGTTCAGCCTGTAATCCCGCGCCTTTGGGAGGCTGAGGTGAGTGGATTGCCTGAGCCCGCGGGTTCGAGACCCGCCTGGGAAACTTGGCGAGACCTCGTCTCTATAATAAATCAAAAAATTAGCCGGGCATGGTAGCGTGCGCCTGTAGTTCCAGCTCCTTGGAAGGCTGAGGCGGAAGGATCGCCGGAGCCCAGCAGGTCGAGGCTGTGGTGGCCGGGAGCGGCCACTGCACTCCAGTCTGGGCGACAGAGTGAGACTCCAACTCAAAAAAAAAAAAAAGAAAGAAAATGTTCATGGAAATGCTTTGCCTACTATGGAGATCTATAACAACTTGTGGACTTTCCACAAGAATAGGCTGTGTCATATTTTATGTTGGAGTAGTATGTGGTTTCTTAGAGCACGATACGGAAGAAAGAAACTATATCCATAAGAAATCATTGAGTTCAAATAGGCCCTTCCATTAGAAAGGAAACAGCAGCACATCAATGTGATTCAGGAAAGAGGAAATAAAGGTTTGCTTCAGTCCTGAAGAAATTTAGATGATTGGAAGGTAATTGTGGTTTCTTTTTATTATTATTATTTTTAATTTTTTCAATTTTAAAGATGTGGGGTACAATCCAGATTTAGGCATAGCAGTGGTCACCATGCAGGTAAACTTTGGGCCTCCCTTTGGTCCCCACTTCTCCCAGTTTGAGATCAGGTACTCTTACAGATGCCGTGTGTTCGCCCACCTTCCTCTGGCAGCGTCTTGCTGCTGCCAATTCATTTCTTATAGTATGATGGTAAATGTCCAGGGTCCGCTTATGAATGAGAACATGCGATACTCCGTTCTTTGTTTCTGTGATAGATCACTGAGTATGATTGACTCTAAATCCATCCAGCTTGCTGCGAAGTCCATCATTTTGTCCTTCTTTATGGCAGCGTCATAATCCATCGTGTATATGTAATTCGTGGTTTCTTAAATAAAAGTCTGTAACAGAAGATGACATTTCAAAGGTCCACTCACTTGCAGTTGTGATAAACTGTAGCAGTGCGGATCTGAGGGAATAACTGGCTTGAGAAACCACTCACTCGGGTATTTGTTAGGAACCCTCAGAAGTCTAATTGGGTTCCTTTTTCACACGGCCCACAAAATCCTGATTGAACCGATCACCAAATCTCTCTTCTTGCCATCCATCTCCTCACACGGGCTTCCTCTTCTGTCCTTTTCCCCACAGCTTTCGTTCGGGCTATCTTCATCTTTCTCTGTACTACAGTGACCTGATGAATGACCTCCCTGCCACAGGTTTCTTTCTCCTCTGACCTTTTCTCCAAATTGGTACCAGAAAGATCTCGCTAAAATTCAGGCCAGCTGTGTCATTTCCCAGCTCAATTCCCTCAATGGCCCCTCGTTAGCTGTTGAATCAAGTCCAAGCTCTTTAGCTAGCCTGCAAGACCCTTTGCCTAACCTTTCGGCTTCCCCTGTCGCGTTGCCCCACGTGTAATTATTTTCTTCCAGTCTGCTTGCAGCTCTCAGAGTGTGATGTTCTTTGGGTCCCAGCCATGCGTCCTTCCTTCTGCAAGCCATTCCTTTGCCATTCGTGCTTATCCATCAGGCCAATCACCCCTTATCCTCCTAGGTCACCAGGGATAAGATTTGATGGTCACAAGCCGGGCTCGGTGGCTCAGCCTGTCATCCCGCGCTTTGGGAGGCTGAGGTGAATGGATTGCCTGAGCCCGTGGGTTCGAGACCCGCCTGGGCAGGCGAGACCTCATCTCTACAATAAATTTTAAAAAATAGCTGGGCGTGGTAGTGCCCTCCAGCTACTTGGAAGGCTGAGGTGGAAGGATTGCCGGAGCCCAGCAGGTCGAGGCTGCGGTGGCCGGGAGTGGCCACTTCACTCCAGTCTGGTCGACAGAGTGAGACTCCAACTCAAGAAAAAAAAAAAAAAAAAATTTAACATACAGGAAAATGTAGTAATGTTAATTAGAACAATACGAATAACTGCAGCAGAATTTGAACGATAGATCTTTACTGGCAAAAATGTTAACAGTAATTCCTTACAATATTTAGCAATTTTGCTTTTCATAGCATTCCTACTTTGCAGATTCAAACGAGATTTTCAAAAAAAAATTGACACAAAGCTAGCATCTTCTTTGTCCTAGAGTCTCAACATTTCTTTCTTTTTTAAAAAAAACTGGTTCCTTTTCTTGTTCAAGTCTCTCAGCTTTAAAAATATAACAACCTTACTCAGCACCTCATTCTCCACTCTCACTTCCCTTTCCCATCATCCATTAGCTTACTCCAACAGGCCTAACAAATTCACTCTCCCAAACTCATCTTAGCTGCTAAGGTCTCCAATGATGTTTCTCTTGCTCCTTCTAACAAACTGCCCTAACTCAGCAACATTCCACAGAGATCTCCATAACCTATTTGAAATTGCTTTTACTTGCTTTCCATTACAAGAGGGTAAGTAAGATACTTCTTCATCACATTTGATTTTCAGTTTCTCTTTGAATATTGAATGTTTTCCTCAGAACTCTGTCATAAGCTTACTTTTCTCTTTAAACCACATTCTTGCTTTAGGTACCTTCATCCACGATTATTTGCTCATGCAGAAAAATAACCAGATCTTGATCTCTAAACAAGATCTCACTCCTAAATCTCAGACCATATATTTGACTGTCTTCTAGACAACCTTAGTTGAATGTTTTATCAGCCTTTTAAGTTCAATAAATAGCTCTAAAACAGAACTCATTATTTTCCTTTTAGAGCCTTCTTCTCTCCCATTGAGAACTAATTCAATAAATAATGCTCTTATTCAAGACAAGGACATCCTTGCTTTCTGCTACCTCATCTTCCACAGGCAATCAGTCACCGTGTCTTGTCAAATATGCCTTCTAAATATCATTTAGATATGATTTCTCTTCACTCCTACATACTTCTGAGTCTAAGTCACCATTATTTCTATACTGGAGTTTCACTCATTTTTCCAAAGTGATCTTATTCATAATTTAATTTTGAATTAGGCTGAAATTTCCTGCTTAAGAATGTCTTCCTATTGTTATTTTAGATTCTAAAGTCCTGGTGAGGCCTTGCATGATTTAGCCACTAATTTCTTCTTCCAGCCTCATCTTGAAAAACTCCCTCCTTTCCATGTTCAGTCTGTTTTGGACTAAATTTGGCTACAGCTTCTTGGTCACAGTCCTATTAAATGTGAAAGTACATTTCACCTCCTCTGAAATATAGACTTACTCTATGGATGCTTAGCCAAAGGAGCTAACAGACTGCAGCCAAAGTGACTTTGGCCTTGTCTTTAAGAGGATGGGCAGCATCTGCTTCCTCTCTCTTAGAACATGCATCCTTGGGACACTTCTTAAAAAGTAACCATCATGCAATTAGAAGCCCAAGTCACATGATGAGTTCCTAGCTCACAGCCCACAATGGACAGTCATGGGAATGAACTATTTTAGATTTTTCTGCTACACGAAGCACAGCTGAATTTACACAGGGCAGAATAACAACCCAGCTGACACCAGGAAACTTAAAGAATCATGAGAAGCCGGGCTCTGTGGCTCAGCCTGTAATCCCGCGCCTTTGGGAGGCTGAGGTGAGTGGATTGCCTGAGCCCGCGGGTTCGAGACCCGCCTGGGCAAGCGAGACCTCATCTCTACAATAAATCAAAAAAATTAGCCGGGCGTGGTAGCACACGCCTGTAGTTCCAGCTACTTGGAAGGCTGAGGCGGAAGGATC